>JAWQRJ010000047.1:0-32125 GCA_033557515.1 Diorygopyx duplodentatus
CCCAAAAACCCAGGAACATAAAATAGTTTTTTAGATGTTTTGGGGAGGACATATATTACGTGTTGATAAATGGTTTCTTTTAAGCTGGGTGATGATTAGAGTTGAGGTTTAGATCTTGATCAGGTATCCGGAGAAGGTTTTCCTTTATGTCCTAGTATACCATTGGGCAAATGGGATGCTAGGACATAAAGGAAGGGTAAACGACCTTCCGTTTCTACATCCATGGCAAAGTGATGCTTCGGTGCTTTGGTTCAGATGCTTCGGTGTTAGGAATTCAGAAAAGTAAGGAAGTAGTTTAAGGAGGCCCTTCCATGTAGTTAAACGACGACAGTGTTCCACACATCTGAACCAGGATCTGCTATTCCAATGTTACTCTAAAAATATTATCTGTGGAAGGGAAAAGAGGGAAACCCTCCACAGGTTTGGTTTGTCCATAAAAAAATTATCATGAAATGGAACGTTCAATGCAGAATAACACATATTCAAATAATACGTTACCCAGAAATAACCTGCATCTGGCCATGGGTTTGTTGATTGATCACCGCAAATTACGGAACCATATGCTCAAGATACGACTGGCAGAAAAGTCAACTAAGCAACACATTTGTTGAAAAGTTGAAAATGCTGAAGTAAATGCACTAATTGTGAGAGGAGGAACAACGGTCCCTCATTCATACATGCATACGAACAAATGTTGTTAGGGTGTATAGAAGGATGTTCAAAAAATGAAATTTATGGGCTTGAAGTAGATAGAGTAAAGCAGAGTAATGATTTTTACTAATCAGTATGTTGAGAAACTAAATTTAGGTTTTTAACACTTTTATTCATCGGCCGGTTTCGGTATCATAGTACCCATCATGATGGACAAACATGGACTTTTTGATTACAGAAGTATCATTATAAACTATTATTAAAATCAGGTGTTAAATTATTGTAAACATTAGGTTAAGTGTAACTTACGTTCTACACTTCTACGAACTATGCTAACGTTGGAATATTAATCCTGATTGGTTGTATTGTACATCGAAGAACTTTAATTAGATGATAACACATTTGAAGTTACTTAAAATACAAATATATTACTTCTAAAAGTCATGATTGCCTTGCTGACTGCTACGTTTGCAGTATTAAACGGAAACCCGGTCGAATATGTTTTATATGAAAGTGCGTAGCAATATGCGCGCGATTAATTTGGATTTTGAATTTAAAATTAGAGTTTAAAAATTGTTATATTGTAAGAATTATGATTATAACAGTTATATGATTTTGCGTACTTATAGATAAAAACTTATATCAATTATTAAATTCAAGAATTATAATAAGTAATTTTAGAATGTTAATGTTTGTAATATAATAAAATAGCGAGTTATAAATTATTAAATTATAGAGTTAATGAGAAACTTCAATAATTAATTAGTTTTTTCTAAGTGAATCTATTTCATAGCTTCCATTAAATAATTCCATTAAGTAGCCTTTATTCAGTTGATGAATGATTTTGCTGTTAGCCAAATGTGAATTTATGATTGTTAAAATTTATGTGTCTACCGAAGTTTGAATTATTGCGTGTGAGGTGTTCTTTGACTCTAATTTCGTTTTTCTGCCGGTCTTTCCTATGTATGTAACATTGCAAGTTTCACATACAAGTTTCACATACGTATAAGGGTGCATACACCACTTTTTCTAGTAATTTGGTAGGTGATTTACTATTGGTAAGTATGTTTTTCAGGTTATGGTTTGTTGTGAGGACAAGTGAAATGTTGAAATTGTTAGCAATGTTTTTAATTTTGTTACTGATTTTGCCTTGGTAAGTGATGGCTCTTACATTGGCTTACATTGGTTTAGGTTTATCTTCAATATGTAGTAGTGTTGTATGGTTATTATGTCTAGCATTGTATTTTTGAAATATATTATTAAAATAGTGTTGTATTGTTGTATATAATGTTTAGCTCTTTTTTCACGTTATTAAAACTGAGAGGAGTATTTTTTAGTCTGTATATATAAGAGATGAAAGTTGATTTTTTAATTGTTGGGTCATGAAAAGAATTAAATGGGATAATAGCGTCGGTTTGTGTAGGTTTCCTATAAATGTCATAATTAATTGTGTGTGGGGTGTTATTAAAGTGATATCTAAAAATCACTTTTTAGATATCACTGTTTGTGTAAATTGCTGTTGTATATAATTTCTTCGAAATGGTTCGAGAAAATGTCACTCATAAGTTCGCCAAGAGGGGAGTCCATAGGTAGTAAACTTTCAATCATTTTGTATTATTTATTGTTAAATGTGAAGTGATTTTGGTTAATCCAAGCAGTAAAAAGTTTTATTAAGTTATTAGCATCTGTGTTATTGTTTAAGTGATTATTAATGATTTGTGTAGCTATGGATTTTTTTTCCTTAATAGGTAAATTAGTGTATAAGTTAGTGTAATGTCAAATGATGAAGTAGTAAATTCAGAAGGTAGTACTAATTTGTGGATATTATCAAATAAATTACAACGATTTTTTATAGTATATTTAGGTGTAAATTCAATTATATTTTTGAAAAAATTGACTAAGAATTTTGAAACAAAGTATGAACTAGAATTAGTGGAGATTATAATTGGTTCTAATTGGAATGCCATTTTTGTGTATTTTGGGGAGTGAATGTAGCTTAGAGGTTATTGGGTTCACAGGTAATGCTTTTTTAGGATTTAATTTATATTTATTTAAAGTTTCTGAAGTATTTCTTATGATTTTTTTTTCTGAAGTATTTTTTATGATTAGGGTTTCTCTTTACCTCTACAAAGTCATTTTCTTGTATAAATTGTTCTGTTTTTTTTAATGTAATCTACGTTATTCATTAGGATTATACCAGCGTTTTTATCACCTGTTGTAACTATGATGTTCCGTAGTGTGATGTTTTCTTGAACTTCATGTATTTTTGATTTTTTACTTCGATGGTGTAGGTTTTCTTATTTTCTAATGGTTGTAATAATTTGTTTCTTGATTTCTTCTTCTTCTGGATAGTTTTTGATGGCTGCTTCAATTTCTATTGCCAACTTTGGAAAGTCCATTTTAAAGAAGCGTTTCTTCTGATTTAGTTAGTTCCAGAGATCAAAGATTAGTAAAACGGGCGTGAAATTTGTGTGAATTTTCGAATGGTGTATTTGGAATTTGTTTTGATTTTAATAATTCTATTTTCTTTTTGTGTTTGTTAGTTATTTTATGAAGTGTGATTTTTTTGAGGAATTTAGCTTTTGAAATGTATTCGTACGTGTCTGAAAGTATCAGAACGTGGAATTTTATGTTTAAATCTAAATAAAGGTTGTATAATGTTATGTTGTAAATATTAACCTTTTTGTATTGTTTTCTAATTTCTGTTTTCATAAATTGTTGTTTTAATTCGAATATTTTATTTCTCTTGATTTGTTTACGAAATTTAAAGTTAGCAAAAGTAGGAATTAACTTGCAGTGTAGACATGTTTTGATAAATTTTGATGTTTAACACTGATTTATGTAGCTTGAGGTATATAGTTTTCCATTTGTTCTGAGTTAAGCTTGTGTCGCTTGTATTCATAATGATTTAGAAAAGTCTGTATTACTGATTTAATTAAGAATTCCAAGGATCCACACTTTTGTAAATCATTAATTCTATTTATACCTAAATACTTTTTTCTTTTATGTTTTAAAGCTTGATGGTAATTCTTGGAAACCTTCTGAATCAAAGATATCTTATAAAACTTTCTCAAACTTTCAGTTGCCGATAAAAACCCCTAAACATTACCAAGAAAATATTACTGTTACAGTATTGTTTTCTTGGATTTTTTATAAAACATAGTAATAATACAACAACATATCGCAATAATATGATCTAATGGAGAAAATTGTAAGGAAATAATTGTGTTTATGCGTCTTATATTAATCTATATTTAATTAAGGTAGCACACAAGCAATGTATGAGTGGATCTAGAGTGGATAGCTTGAATGTTTTTATTTTACAATATTCATAAATAATAATAGTAGTTTAGAATTCAGTGTCATATTTATCATTTTCACGAATTATGCCACAAAGGCATTTTTAATTATTTTAGAATGTTGTTATTATAAAAAAAACAATATTTAAACGAATTGCCACGTCAACAATCGAGCCACTGTAGAAAGATAATATGAATCAAACCTGTTGGAGGTCGAAAGGAGGTTGAGGAGAACTGAAATTTTGAACTGAAAAATTAATTAAATAATTAAATAAGGATCGCTTGTGAAAAATTAAAATTACTTCGGATCAAGTATCATTGCGCGTTTGCCTAAGCTTTATTTTTACAAGAATTGTGTTAAAATAGACTTCTCTAGAATTTTATATTTAGACTTGCCATGCACAAGAATATTTACAAAATACGTAGGAATGCAACAAGAAAATAAACTTTTAGTTTTGTTGATTGCGTTCGATTAAAATTACCGATGACGTCTTTCATCACAACTTTCGCTTCGCCACACTGCAAGTTGATTTTTCTTTGTAGGAATTTCGACGTGAATTTGATCAGCAGAATCCAAGGATGGTACTAGCAGCAGCTATATCCGGTTACAGAGAGGTCATCGACGCTGCATATAACATACCAACGTTATCGAGACATTTAGACTTTATGTCCGTCATGACTTACGACTACCATGGAAGCTGGGAAAAAGAAACCGGTCACGTTAGCCCACTCTTTGAAATACCTGGTGATAGGTATCCACAGTACAACACGGTACGTCTATTCGCTGATATTGTAAATTTTAAAATTTATCTTTGCATTTTCCTTTAATACAGAACTTCACAATGAACTATTTAGTTCAACTTGGCGCGCCACGTGAAAAATTATTAGTAGGGATTCCATTCTACGGACAATCATTCACTCTGTCTCAACAAAACAGAAACCAATTGCGATCGCCATCTTCTGGACCGGGGCAACCAGGGGAGTACACTAACCAACCAGGGATGTTATCCTTTTACGAACTCTGCACAAGAGTTCGCAAACAACGTTGGATTGTGGTCAATGACCGCATGTCTGGATTGTATGCGTATAAACTGGACCAATGGGTTGGATACGATGATGTTTCCTCGGTTGAGGAAAAAGCAAAATATGCAAAATCAAATAACTTTGGAGGAGCAGTTGCTTGGACAATTGATTTAGACGACTATAACAACGAATGTTGCCAAGGAACGTTCCCTCTGCTTAAAGCCATAAATAGAGGATTAGGACGTCTTGCAGTTCCTGCAGAAATGGACTGCATCAAGCCGCCATCACCAGTAACTCCGCCGGCTCCCGTATTGACAACCGGAGTTGATACTGGAGCTGCTTCCACCTCGCCAACTTGGGAATGGACCGAACCAAGCACCAAGCCTACTCCGTCCAAAAGTACAACTGTCACTACTCCAAAGTCCACCACGTCTCCATGGTGGACACCGTCAAGCACGACTACCGCAAGCACTACAAGCACAAGAACGACAACAACAACTGAAAGAACAACGTCTAGCTGGCAAACGGAACCAACTCAACCTCCCCATGGAGTGATAGGACCTCCAACGGGCATATCTGTTGAAAAACCAAAATGCAATCTTGGTGAATATTTCCGGGATCCGAAAGATTGCAATTCGTATTACAGGTGCGTGCAAGGGAAATTGGAGAAGATGAGCTGTGCTGGCAACTTACACTGGAACAGCAAGAGAGGAATTTGTGATTGGCCTGCTTCAGCGGAATGCATCGTAGCAGGTAATTACGTTGGTATCTTTTCAAAATAAAACATAATTTGCACTTAAACAGGAAAGTTCTTTGCAAATGAAATTTGAAGATGTATTATGATAAATACTTTTTGCACAACCCTCACACAAGGCTTTCATTGATGATTGATAGTCACATGACTAAATCAGATAGTATGCAACCAAACTTGCATCATTGACGAAACGTCAGAGGGGAATCTTTTGGGAGGGAAAAATAATGGTGTATGTAATAAATAATTTTATTTCGAAATTTGCATTCAAGATTAAGACTCAACATTCGATGGAAAAAAGTTATGCCGCAATGTGGGAAAATTTTCTGTCGATACAGGTTTTATTAAAAATTATAGTTTTGAAAAAGAAAATCGAAAAAATAAATACCTGTAAAATAAATAACCATTTATGTTTGATATTAATTTTTCATTTTATTTATTGTTATCCATCCATTCATTCCATTATTATTAAGATTACTCAGGACTACTACTACTACTACAACTATTACTAGATAAAAACAGCAGTAACTCCTCCAGTAAAATTTTTCCAACAAAAGTATATCCTACATTTTAGTGTCCACATTTTTTTGGGGTTCATGTTTCCTTAACATATTTTCACTTGCCATACAAATAGTTACGGTTATAAGAGTTATGTTCCACAACTACAAAACTCTGTTTCCTGGAGCAGGACCAATGGAAGATGGACCTGTAGAAGTGGTAACAACTCCGACGACAACCAAAAATCCATGGGATCATTGGCAGTCAACAACCAATAGCTGGCCGACAACCAACCATTGGCAAAGCACAAATAATTGGCAATCCACAAACAATTGGCAATCCACAAACAATTGGCAGACAACGAACCAATGGAGCCAGCATACCAGTCAGTGGCAAACAAAAACAACATCCGTCCTTCCGACGACATCGACGACGGAGATTCCTTATACGGACGAGTTCGAAAGATGTACGAATGGCCAGTACTACCCACACAAAGAGTGTCACAAATTTTATGTGTGCGTCAACAAACGGCTTGTTTCGCAATTGTGTGGACCAGGTTTAATATGGAATATAGAACACGACAGATGCGATTGGAAGCATACTAGCAGTTGTGGAGAGCGAGAAGCTTATTGGACTACCAATGAACAATTAGTTCACAGTACGTATATTATTTATTATTAAAATTATAAAATGAGTGTACTTGAATTTAAGTGAACTCTGAGGCTTGTTCTTTCGATACAGTTTTCTTCTTCTTTCTTCTATTTAAACTGTCTTCAAAGTTGTAATAATATATAATATCGTGTTTCTTTGAGGAGTGGAACATAGACCGTATAGCAGTTGCAGTGGTGGCAGCTTTGCAGCGTATGCTGGCGATTGTTCGAAATACCTAATTTGCCTATGGGGTAAATTTGAAGAGTTCACTTGTGCAGAAGGACTACATTGGAATGACGTAAGTATCGGATTAAGTAATAGCAAGTCTAAATCAGTCCCTTCTTAGGACAAGAAAATTTGCGATTGGCCAGCCAATGCCAGATGTACGAATAGTATACCAGACACGGTCGATCCGATTCCCGAAGGACCACCGGGGGTGACGGAAGGACACGTTCCTTCAACGCCTCCAACTTCAGCGCCTCCAACTTCAACGCATCCCACGTCAACCACAACCGTGGAAACTCCGGAGGAACCATTGCCCCCGCTATCTGGTTATTTCAAAATTGTGTGCTATTTCACGAATTGGGCTTGGTACAGGAGAGGAATTGGGAAATATACTCCGGCTGACATTAATCCAGATCTATGCACTCATATTGTCTACGGATTTGCTGTATTAGATTATGAAAATTTGATTATCAAACCTCACGATTCATGGGCGGACTTTGATAACAGTGAGTACTACTAATTTATCGTCTTTTTCCGTCTAGACAGCTACGGAATGAAGGATTAATTTGGGAACAACGATTATTTAACTCATTTTTTCAAAATTTGCATCACGTGCATAAAGGTTTACCATCTTTGGCTTATTAGGAATTTTCAGTAATAAATGTCTTGTGAAATAAGTTGAATATGCAGCAAAATGTTTGTGTTTACAAAAAGTAATTTCTAAAAGTCGTTGCCGCCAAGTTGCCGTTTTCGTCGATTTTGCATATTCGACGAAAACGGCATCTTCGGCAGTATTCCCAAATTAACAAAAATTGATCCTTTCTTCTACAGCTGACTAGATGGGGAGTTTTTGATTATATGGTATTATTACTGCACAACGTGGTGCGTCCAAAATAAAAGTAAAGACGTCCAAAGTACATCTCCCGATTAACAAACTGCAAGCTGCTTCCGAGCAACAAACTGCTATTGTTGTCCAAGTTTCAATCAATGAAATTATTCTCACTTTATTGAAATCTGATCAAAAAAATACAAAATGGATTTACGAAAACCTTTCTGACAAGCTATGTTGACTTCTCAAATTATTATTGATAATAATTGGTTGAAGTTAGCAATAATATAATCAATCAGAACACATTTCCAATTTATGACAGTACCAAGATATTTTAAAGTGACATAAACGATCAAAATTTACTACTCGCGACTGTACGTATTCAATACTCCTACATTTCTTGATTTTCACAATCTGATTAATTTCATCATAAAAAAGGAGTCTGAGAGATTTTATTTCAAAATATTCATTCGCCATTTTCTGGTTCATCTATAGGATCTTCGGTTCATTTCTAGAATCAAACTTAATCTTTGATTTTTATGATTCATAATAAGCACCAAAAAAGAATAATCTCTACATTAATATTTCCAACCGCACTTTATGGTGCAGAGTCCTGGACACTAAAAGCTCGTTGGACGGACCAAGTCAAGCAACTGAAGAACAATCCTGTACATCAAGCATCGCAATTAATAGGAATAGATGGCGTGATAATGTTGAAAAGATAGAAACCCCCCAATAAAAGCGAAGAATGATCACGACTCTTCGAAAGAAGATAACGGGGAAGAAGAAGATAGTAATATGGAGTATAGAGAATGATTTTCAAAGATAGTCTCTGTCCATTTAAAAGGAGCTTTTTATCATGTTTAAGCCTTTCAATTTCCATTTGCTCTAGAAGATCCATTTTACGGTCTTTATTTACATGTATAATTTTAATGTTTTGATAATCGATTTTAGGTCATATTTGGAAATTATGTTTATAAGTTTTTTAAGTGTGGAACTATGTTTCGAGTCGTGTTTGACGTATGTAAAGACCGTCATAATTATTTCTTCTTTCTAAAGTAGGAATTTTATTCTTCTAATTGGATAACATATTGAAAAGTTTTTTATTAGTACTAAAGGCATACCAAGGTAATATTGTATCTGGTGACGATATTCGTAGATTTCAAATTAACACTGTTCTATGACACAGGTTTATAAATTTTATTAGAAGTTATATTTGTAAATAAGATCGTCTGCAAAGGCACATTCTGCTATTTTCACTACCTCCATGTTTCTGTAGCCCACGTTCATTTCTTTTATTCTCCCTTTCACTTCTTTTATTACGTCATCCAATGCCACATTGAAAAGGGTTGGGCTCAATACACATCCCTGCCTTAGTCCTTCTCTGGTCATAAATTCCTCTGATTGTGCATTTCCCGTCCTCACATAATTTCTTGTGTTTTCGTACATGCACTGTATACTGCTGAGCTTCTGACTTACTCCTCTTCTCTTCAAGCCTCTCCATACTATTTTTCTTGGTATGCTATCGAATGCTTTCTCAATGTCCAGGAAGGCCACGTATATGTTGCTTTGTAGTCTTTTCTCTACAAGTTGTTTTAAGGTGAAAATGTGGCCCTGCACCCCTCTTCCTTTTCTGAACCCACTTTGTGACTCCTCCATTTGCACCCCTACAACTATCTTTAGCCTTTTTTCTAATATGCGTTCATAAGTTTTTGCCACTGTGCTTAATAGGGTTATTCATCTGTAATTGGAGCATAGCCTGTTATCTCCTTTCTTTTGTATTGATAATAGTATTCCCACCTCCCATTCTTTAGGTATCTTTTCCTCTTTCCTTGCTATGTTGTACAGATTTGTTAACATTCCCACTCCCATGTTTCCCAAGTTTTTCAGCATTTCTGTTCTTATTGCGTCGTTGCCTGTCGCTTTACCTCTCTTCAGCATTCTTATAGCTTCCATCACCTCGTTGACGCTTATCTTCTCTTCTATTTCCATCTCCGCCTCATGCTCACTTTCATCCGTTTCGACTGACACCTCGTCGGCTTGTCTCTCATATAATATTTCATCAAAGTACTCCTTCCACCTAGCCATAATGTCTTTTTCTGTTTCCAATGTTTTTCCATCCTTGTCCTTTATATATTTGTTTCTATCTTGTTTACCATTTCTAAATGTCTTTAGTGTATTATAGAATAACTTCTCATTTCCATGTCTGTTCCCTTCCATTCTTTCTCCAAATTCTTCCCATGCTTGTTGCTTTGATTGCTTTACCAATTCTTTGACTTTCGTTCTAAGGTCTTTATAGATGTTTTGTAATTTATCTGTGTCCTGTTTCCTAGGTATATTTTCCATTTATGCTTCTTCTCTTTCACCTCTGCTTTAATCTCTTCATTCCACCATTTAGTCGGCTTTCTGTTTTTATTATTTCTTACTGTTCCACAAGTTTCTCTTGCTGCTTTTAACATTATTTCCTTCACGTGTTCCTCCAGAGCTCTTCTAGGTTACCGTTCATTATGCTATCTGTGATAACTTTTATGTCTGATTCTACTTTTACTCTGTATATTTTTGCTATGTTTACTTCCATGAGTTTATACGTTTTTGTTACTTCCCTTGGTTTGCTGGTTTCTCCCACTGTCCTCAATCTTGCTTCAGAGCTCTTCCGTATTCTGATTTTTGATATAATCAGGAAATGGTCTGAATAAATTTCTGGTCCTCTTCTCACTCTTGTGTCTCTTACTTCTTTCTTGAAATGCTTATTGACTATTATACATATAATCTATTATAGACCTTTCACTTCGACTTTTTACTTCCCTCGTATATTTGTGGATGTCTTTGTGGGAATAGAACGTATTTGTCACTGTTAGATTATTAAGCGTAATTTAAAGATAAATACTGACAAAGCAAAGGTTATGGTGATGGATTCGGAGAAGCCGAATATAGTAATAGAGCTGAATGGACGACATATAGAACAGACAGAAGAATTCAAATATAAGCGCGACAAAACTATACCACTCGTTAAATGCTCCATTCATAAGAAAGAAGGAGATAAGCGGGGAAACAAAATTAAGGGTCTATAACACGATTTAAAAACCCTAACATATGGGGGTGAAAGCTGGAACCTAACGAAGAAAACGAAAAGTAAAGTACAAGCGATGGAGATGAAGTACCTTAGAGGAGTGAGGGGAATCTCTAGCAGAAACAGGATACGGAATTATACCATAAGAGAGGAACTAGATGTGGAACCGATCTTGAAGGAAATAGAGAGACGCCAGTTGAAATAGTTCGGCCGCATGGCGAGGATGGGAAGCGAGAGGCAAGTGAAGAAAATATGGCAGACCAAAGAAAACCAAAGAGGAACGAGAGGAAAGTCAAAAAGGAGATGGGATGACGTGGTGGCGGGCTGCTTGAAGGGGAGAGGAGTATCTTGGAGCGAGGGGAAAAGGATGGCATGGAAACCGTATCTTAGTATATCTTATTTAAAAAAAACAAGTAAATGAAGCTTGAATTTGCTTGTATCTAGTTTTTTATTAAAAACGCTAACTAGATGGCACAACGTTGAAAAATTTAAATGTTAATTGCTGAAAAGTAAACTTACATTTTTAAAATGTGAAAATATCTTTATATCATTGTTTGACACTTTTAATTTCACTTTGATGGAATTTGACATCAAATTTTTTTTTAATTTTTTTAATAGTATCTCGAAAAATCTACCACTACTTCTACACCCCAAAATGCACGACTTAGGAACAGAAAGGAACTACCCAAGTTTCAGAAAGATTTCATAAGGGAGATCCACGGACACACTTAATAATTAATAAACAATGTCAATGTAATTAATCCCAATAATTTTTGTAACAATATTTTAAAACGCATCTAACATTTTATGTTTAAACATATTTGTGTACATAGATCATTAAAAAATGACATCACCTAGACAGATTTTGAGAAATAGTATCAATGAAGAATACTTGTAACATCCTGCTCTAAACAACTGAACCCTGCATTCATACTTTTGTACTGAAGAACATTTATTAAAGCAGTTTTTTTTAAACATTTGTGCATATTAGAGTTCTATGAGAAGGTTGTCGAATACAAGAACAAAGGAAAGAAGGTCTCCTTAGCCATTGGCGGATGGAACGACTCGCAAGGTGATAAATATTCACGATTGGTAAACAATCCATCGGCAAGAGCTCGATTCATCAAGCACGCCATCGAGTTTTTGGAGAAATACGGCTTTGATGGCTTGGATTTGGACTGGGAATATCCGAAATGCTGGCAAGTGGATTGCAACAAAGGCCCGGATTCTGACAAGGCTGCATTTGCTGCTTGGACAACCGAGCTGCGACAAGCATTTGAACCAAGAGGGCTTCTTTTGTCGGCCGCCGTGTCGCCCAGCAAAACGGTAATTGACGCCGGGTATGACGTTCCTACAATCGGTAAAAACTTGGACTGGGTTGCCGTAATGACCTACGATTACCATGGCCAGTGGGATAAGCGAACAGGACATGTTGCGCCGATGTTTGTGCACCCAGAAGATGACGTGGTCTACTTTAATACTGTAAGTGTAAAAATGACCATGTTGTTATATTTTTTAAGTTCACTAGTGCTTGTTCCCAAAGAATATTGCCAAAGTCAAATCTTATGGTATAGGAACAATTTGTTTTCAGGTTTCATGTGCTGCATATTGTTCCAAATTTTCTTTTTAATCATCATTAAACTTTAGGCAATAGTCCTTGACACAGCCTGCAACAGACTGGGAACAATTCGAAACAACTTTTAGAATTGCTAAATTCGAAAAATACTTCTCGTTTTTGGAACACAACTGACAATTATTACTGTATGATTACAAATAAATCGTTATCTTATTTAATTATTATATCGATGACCACATACCGGTGGCCACAATAATATAATCTATTGCGATACTGATCTATTTAGTAAATAATCTAGTAGTTCACTGAATTCGGAAAAAGTCAATCAGCACGTATCACATTTAACCATAATTTGTATTAAATAAATATTTTGAACGGTAGCTATTTATTTCTATACAAATTGCTGATAAATTCCTAATGCATTACATTTTCTTTATTTACATTGCAATTTTCACTAAACCAAATATTCTTAATTACCATTCAGGATTATAGTAATTTGTTTAAGAAATTCATTCTTTCTATCAGAAATAATCAATTTCAAAGAATCAATTCTCCATAGTTATAATGTTAATTCATGCAATTCAAACATTTAGAATTTTCAGAACTTCTGAACAGAACGAATTAAAATACACAATTATTTTGTATTTCGTATTTTATATATTTTTTATTTCTACTACATATCCATTTACAATCTTTGTTAAACAACATTTCTGCAACAGATTGTGTTATGTCGGTCTTTAGGCTAAAGAGATATAATGTTTTGGTGAAAGTTCCATGATGAAAGCATTTTCAGTCAATCCTAACAATCTGTAACCCGACGTACTATTTTTAGAACTTCACAATTAACTATTGGATCGAGCAAGGAGTGCCACGAAGGAAGATCGTAATGGGTATGCCAATGTACGGTCAGTCGTTCCAACTGGAAAAATCAGATAACCATGGTCTAAACGATCCGGCACCAGGCCCTGGACAAGCTGGGGAGTTCACAAGAGCAGCAGGTTTCTTGGCCTACTACGAAATCTGTCACAAGGTGAAAAATGAGGCTTGGACAGTGGTCCAAGACCTTCCTAAACGTCGCGTTGGTCCGTACGCATATAAAGGAAATCAATGGGTGTCTTATGATGACAAGGAGATGATTCGCTTGAAATCTGAGTACATCAGGAGTATGGACTTGGGCGGTGGAATGATTTGGGCCCTCGATTTGGATGATTTCAATAATAGGTAAGCGGCAAACAAAAATATTTGTTTCAAAAATATTTTTAGTACGTACTATAATCTAACATCCCTTAGCAAACACGTTCTAACGGAAAAAAAACTATAGATTTTACACAAGTAAACAAAAAAAAATTAAAAATTGACAGTGGAATAACTTATTTAACACAAACCCAACTTTCTCGGTCTTAATAATATTTAATAAGTCATAAACTCTTTAATCAGTGAATTGGAATGTTTCCAAGAAAAAAAAACATCATTTTTGCTACAAAAACAACATTGTTGTGTGAGTATTGCATAAAGAGTTATCTGAAAATTAATCATAAAGAATTGATAACAGAATTATCATGATCATCATTGTATTTTCCCATTGATAATACTTCCGTTTTAACGTATTTTGCAATGATACATCGAACTTTACTTTTATCTATAACAAACAGCAAAATTTCCCAAAATAAACAAACTTCAATCTCAGTATATAAAACGGATCAGTTGTGGATAAAACTCATATTAATAACATAACACGAAAATGAATATAGTAATTTTGTTTGTAACACTAACATTGCTGGTGTTCAGGTGTGGCGAAGGAAAGCATCCCCTCCTAAGCACCATAAGAAGAATATTAGCTGAACCAGGATCTGGACATGTTGAAATTCCCCAAGCACCTTCGATTACTGGTGAAGACGAACTACCACCTCAAATTGAAGAAGGCGTAGTACCGGAAATACCACAATCGACAACTGCTCCAGCAATAATCGATCGCAATTCTGAATACAAAGTGGTTTGCTACTTTACCAATTGGGCTTGGTACCGCCAAGGAGTTGGCAAGTACCTACCAAATGACATTGATCCAGATTTATGCACGCATATCGTTTACGGTTTCGCTGTGTTGAATGGCGATCAAATGGTCATCAAACCACATGACACTTGGGCAGATTTCGATAATAGTAAGTACTTATCTAGTCATAATACACCCTCAGCTAATGTTTGAACAATTTTTAGAATTCTATGAAAAAGTAACAGCTTACAAAGCAAAGGGAATAAAAGTCTTAATCGCGATAGGAGGATGGAACGACTCAGCAGGCGACAAATACTCTAAGCTGGTGAACAACCCGTCATCCAGAAGCAGATTTATAACGGACGTAGTCGAATTTATCGAGAAAAATAACTTTGATGGTCTGGATTTAGATTGGGAATACCCGAAATGCTGGCAAGTTGACTGCAATAAAGGACCACAGTCCGACAAGCCGGCATTTGCCGAATTCGTGAAGGAACTCCATCAAGCTTTCGCGCCGCGTGGTTGGTTGCTATCAGCAGCTGTATCTCCAAGCAGAAGAGTAATCGACGCCGGATACGATGTACCAGTTTTATCCCAATACTTGGACTGGATTGCTGTGATGTGTTACGACTACCATGGGCAGTGGGACAAAGTGACAGGTCACGTTGCACCCATGTATGCTCATCCTGAAGATATTGATGCAACATTTAACACGGTAAGGACAAAATATTTTCCCACATTCAATCTTTCCTTATCTGTATCATATTTATCTCGTTATATTTTAAGTCTTCTCTTCAAGTGCTCTTTTTTCATCTATGTCTCCCTTATTGCTTAGCCATCTTTCTATTTTTCTACTTCTTCTACATAGGTTTCAAAACTTACTTAATTCAAGGAGTTGACAAAAGTCATGAGAACCCACAATAGTTTTGAAAAAAATATTTTTTTTTACATATCTGGGCCTTTCAGATCATTTGGAATCGTTTAAGCTAGGCGCATTTCTTTCCATATAAGGCTACGCTCACCAAACATTTCTGAACATTTCAGAATGTTTGGAATCATTTGTGCTATATATTTAACCCTTCCATAATATAGAGTTAGGGAATTTATTCCATTTAAGGCTTCTAATGCGGGTTTTACGCTGGATATTTAATTATATTACATTGGTGCCAATTGGATCAGAATGTTCTTGAAACCTATTTTTTATAAATTATTAAATACACATCTTTGATATACACCTAGGACAATGTAGACATACACCTTTTTTGGTTGTTTGAAAAAAAATCAAGTCGCAAATGATTCGCTTCTTATTCTTCATTCTTCTTTCTATCCTTTCAGGCGTCGGATTTTGGGAGTCCGATATGGTCATCTTCGATCGATTTCTTCCATGCTTTCCTGTCTAACTAACCTTCAGTTCCTTTAGTGTTTTGCCTTTCTTCTTTCCTATTTCTTCAATCAGATCCCTCCAAGATTTGCTAGGTCTTCCCTTACGTCTTTTCTGTATTTTCCCATTTTTATTATCATCTCTATGTATTTGTTCGTGATCATTCTTGTTACGTGGATATACCAGTAGATTTCCCTCTATTTTCTCTGTTATAGGTTCCATTTGGATGTTCCTTCTATTATTCGTAGATTTCCCATTTCCATTGCATTTGTTTTGCTTGCATATTTCTTTTGTATGTTTCTTTTGCTTGGATTATTTTCAATACAACCCAATTTTCGCTGGCATATGTTATTGTGGAATAACAATCGTAATTGGTGGAAATACCAGTTCAGCAGGTTTACCTCTATTATTTCGTTCTTCATACTGTCCCATTTGCATATTCCTTCTATTTTCCGTAGATTTCTCAAATCTATTACATTTGTTCTGCTTGCATATTTCTTTTAGCTGTCCCAATTTTCGCTGGTATATGTTATTGTAGGGATAGTAATCACATTGTGAATTATCATTTTTGTTTGTTTATCAACTTCATTTTTTCCTAGTACCGTTCTGTTTAGTGCTTACAGTCTTATTCGTATGTTGTTATTTCTTCCAGGTTTTTACTTTACATTTTTTCTTCTGTATTTGTATTTTATCTATTATCATTATTTTGCTTTTTTTCTGTGATTTTCTTCCGTGCCTTCTATCTCCTCTACCAATTCCGCCATAGGTTTTGCATTTTATTTCTTGTGTTTGTTATTGGTATGAGATTTCTATACCCAACTATACTGTGTTCAGTGAACAGATGGAAAGTATGAAATGAAATAACTTACATTAAAGAAATAAAATAATGCGCCTAACAACTATACAGGATTCCCTGAAAATCCTCTGAATTGTACCTCTGTACCTGTAAATTATATATTTAATCCATCATAATTTTTTTGATAGATACAAAAAAATCAAATAATTGAAGGGGACACGAAAATGTCTGCTGTTCTTTATTTAAGTAGATAAATATAACTGTGTAGCTGAAAATCGACTATAAAAGTTGTAATAAATGAATGCAAATATCAATAAGACTAATAATTTAAAATAATAAGATAAAAATTTCGTGAGGTGATTATAAACTTAATTATTGTATCGTCAGAGGGCCTTTTATAATTTATACCCTATTCCATAATTGAAGGGGTCATTTTATAGACCATTAACAACACAAAAATGCTGAAAATCGGCATTCAAAATTATAATAAATGAATCAAAATATCAATAAGACACTAAAAATAAATTGATTAATATTTGATTGCATAATCAATCAGGTGTCATAATGAAAATATTAGATGAAACACTATATTCTTCTGATTGTGTTTTTATTAATTATATTTGCAACCCTACATGTTTCGGACAATTACTGTCTCCATCCTCAGGGGTATCTACAATATCATTCCTTATTGCTAACAATAAGTATATTATTATGATATTACTATACTCAACTTTATTGGTTGGTATTACTCAACTTTAATTTAATATTTACTCACTGGTCATCATATTACTGTGGTGGCTAAGCTGTTTTTGTGTATATCCATCATTATCATTTATTACTTTTGTTTATTGTATTATGTCTTGTTTTCATTAATCTGCCTCCTAAAATATTTTGTTTCATTAAGTTTGCTAATTTATTATATTTTTCATTAATTTCTTACTTTTTTTTAATGTGTTTTTATTGGTTTTCCTTATTTGTTTTTTGTAATGCCTTCCATTATATTGTGTAGGGCTGGATAGTATTTTCTTGTACTTTAGTGAGTTTTATCAATTTCTGTAACTATAAGGTTATGCATTTAATCTCTTATATTAATTAACAAATTATTTACCTTAATTTTGATTGATTTTATTATTATGTTATATAAAGTTCATTTATTAAAGTCCTTCTGCTATTAATTTTGCTTATAATTTCCCCAATCGTGGTCTCTCGGATTATTTTTTATTCTTCTTTAACTCTTGGTATGTTTTACTTGTGTTTTTTTATATTATGTGGATCGTGTTCATATCTATTCTTCGTCCTCTTCTATAATCGTTGAAAAGATATTCCAAATGTAATGTTTATATGATCAATGATTTATGTATTCAATTATGTTTAATATTAATTGGTAATTATTACGTCATCAATCCATTAATTTTATCATTTGATAGAATTATATTCCTTAATTTAGAATTTTTAATATCTCGACTGTCGACTCTCGGATTGATTTCTTTCCTTTTCCCTTATTTCAGTTAAGTGGTAATTGTTTCTGCAATTATTGAAAAAAATGTTAACATTTCTTGTATTATCAGTTAATATTATTGTTTATTACCTTGTGTGTATATTGTCTATCTGAATGTTTGTTCTTATTTATTCTGTCTTGTTATTTAATTTTTTAAATTTTATGTCGTAAAAATGACATAAAAGACCATAACTTTTGTATAAAATTCTCTTCTCGTTTCTATTGTCTACCAGGCTAAGCTGGTTCAATTATATACCAACATTTCTATTTTCTATGTATTCTATCATTTCAATAACTTTCAGAAATCACGTGAACATCACGCAAGTATATTACTCCAGCTATTGGGTAAACGCGGTATGCTCCAATTCCTGTTTTTTTTCTTGTTTGTTGTTGTGCAATTCTGACCATGTAAATGACGTAAACTATCTCCTTGCTTTATTCCTCTTCTCATCATGAATGTCTCCGAACTTTGCCCGTTTATCTGTACCCTTCCATTCATTATTCCATAAATATTCATTATTATTCTAATAAATTGGGTTGGTACTTCGAATTGTTTTAGAAAACTCCGCATTATTCTTCTTTCTACACTATCGACAGCTGCTCGTAGATCGATGAAAATTAGGTAAAGTTCTTCATCTTCCTTTCTATCATTTTTCGTAATATGAAAATGTTATCGTTTGTCTGTTTGTCCGAAATGCTGCCTAGTTCGCTTTCTATTACTTTCTTCAGTCTCTCTCTCTCTTATTATTCTTGTGTATATTTTAAATGTGATCGATGAGAGTGTCTTAGAGTTGTTGTATATATTCTGGATACCTTTCTTGTGTATGGGTAATATTAGGTTGTTTTCCCAATCCTCTGGTGTTTCTTCCTTGTCCCATGCCTCGTTGAATAAATTTCATAACAATTTCTTTCCATCTATTTAATCATTTCCGGGTTAATTCCATCGCCCCCCCCGCCCTTACTTACCCTCTTTTTGGTCGCTTCTTCTATTTCTTCTCTCCTGATGTTTTTTTTTCTGTTTGATGGTTTTTTATTTTTGTTTTCATTTTCTCTTTGTGTTTTGTCCTCGTATTGATTTTACCTTGCTCCAGAATTTCCTATTGTTTGTTTTATATTGTCTTTCTATTGTCTTCGTTAATTTCTATCCCGAGTTCCTCCTAACTTTTTTTATTTGTTTCTTTTATTGTTCGTTTTGAATGGTTTCTGTTTTTTATCTAGTCTAGTCTGTCTATTTGTGAGTTGGTCTGTAGATATTTGTTCCAAGCTATTTCCTTTACCTTTATGATTTCTTTTTTTAAATTTATTTTCACTTATACAAAAAAAATACAAAAGGAAAATTATCAACTAAATATCCTTAATCATACTATATTTTCTGTATTATTTTTATCTTATTCCTTCCTATCCCAAAACATAAATTTATTTCCAACAAGATCTAAACCAAAATACGATTGCTTGTAAACATACTACGTGGACAACAAAATCAATCAACTATGTTTTTAACTTAATCATAAAGAAATAAGTCATTATGGTTTATATAATCTTCAAACGAAACGTGCTCCTACAATAACTGTTTTGAAGTAAAAAAAAACAAGAAATATAAACAAATTAATGACATAACATTGTTCTACATCTATTGATTGTTCTTTGCTGGTTTGAATATTTCTTTGTCACATTGAATAACAATTTCTTCTACTTGTTCTGCAAACTTTTCCGCAAACCTTATTTTTTACCTACTCCTATGACTTCGTTTCCTCATCTTTCTTCTCTCATCATTCATCTTCCTGTTAAATTCTTCTCAGTGCTCTTTTTGTTTTCCGTTGCTCTTTTCCTTTTTGTATGTTTTTACTTCAGTATTCCACCATCTTATTCTTTTAATTTGTTTATTTATCTCTTTAATTCCACATATTTCTATTGTCTTTCTTTTTAGCGTCTCTTTAAATGATCCCTACCTTTCTCCTAGTGCTCACGTGTGTTTACTATTTCTTAGGTTTTAGAATCCCTGATCTATTTCTGTTTGGTACCCCCCCCCCCCTCTCACTCTCTCTGGTTTTTTCTTCTTTAAGTTTGCATGTGTTTATCTTTTTGTATGATTTTATGATCTCTTCAACGTCTGTTATGTTTATTCTCGATGCTGGTTTTACTAGTCTGTGTTATGACCCTATCTCTGCCTCTGTAACTGTTATTATTCTTCGTATATCTTGCGTCAAGTTTGGTGTGTGGACGATGCACTATGGAACCAAAGAGTTAAGCGTGCAAATTATGTTCTTCATGGATAATGAAGTAATCAGTCAATCGCTATTCCCACCATCCTTCCAAAATATTGATTCTAATTACTTCATAAATAATTGCATCCATGTTACAGAACTTCACAATTCATTATTGGATTGAACAAGGTGCCAATCCTAAAAAACTGGTATTGGGCATGCCGATGTACGGCCAATCATTCTCGTTGGCTGATAACTCAGACAATGGATTAAATGCTCCGACGTATGGAGGAGGAGAAGCTGGCGAAGAAACCAGAGCTAGAGGTTTCCTATCATACTACGAAGTAGATATGTTGCATAAACTATAAATTTCCATCACTAAATTGTACATTTCTAGATATGTTCAAACATTAAAAACAAAGGATGGACTGTGGTTCGAGATAAGAAAATGCGTATTGGACCTTACGCGTATCAGAGAGACCAATGGGTATCTTTTGATGATATCGACATGATCAAACACAAATCGCAGTTCGTGAAAGACTTGGGATTGGGCGGTGGTATGATATGGGCTTTGGATCTGGACGATTTCAAAAACATATGTGGATGCGAAAACTACCCCTTGTTGAGAACCATCAACAGAGTTTTAAGAAATTACGCCATTCCTGCACCCACTTGTAAACTCGGTGATCCACTGAATGTAACCTCAGAAAAGGAAAAACCTGTTATTCAAAAACCAGCTACCCCAGTTACACAAGCACCAAGTTCTCAGAAACCAGCACCTACCACACAGCCATCTTGGCAAACTACCATTTGGACCAGTGGAAGTAGTGGGAGGAAATGCACAGACCTATTTCAATCACACGAAAGCAGTTGTGAGCACTACTATTTGTGCAACCAAGGAGAATTGTTGTTGCAAAAGTGTGCCGAAGGATTATACTGGAATCAGGACCATTGTGACTGGCCCGAAAATAGCGTTTGTCACCCAGATGGAACAACCATCGCGCCTCCATTAACAGACGGACCATCTGAGCTGCCTGATACCTCTGTGGTTACAACTACCCAAAAACCGTCACAACCTGGAACGACCACATCGAGACCAAGCGAAGATGGTTATAAAGTCGTATGCTACTTTACCAATTGGGCATGGTACAGGTAAGAGAGAATATTGTGGGAAATGATGTTGAAAAGAAAATACTTACCCTTCGAAATCTTACAGGCAAGGAGACGGGAAATACTTACCATCAGATATAGACGATACCTTATGCACCCATATCACATACGGATTCGCCGTGCTAGATCCTAACGAATTAGTCATGAAGCCACACGATTCCTGGGCGGATATTGATAATGGTATTGAAGGATTATATCTTGCAAAAAAAGACTGCTCCTTTATACCGTCTGTTTTAATTTCAGAATTCTACAACCGAGTTACAGCGTACAAAATAAAAGGAATAAAGGTGTTAATAGCCTTAGGAGGATGGAATGATTCCTTGGGCAACAAGTATTCTAGACTAGTGGCCAGTGCGCAGGCGAGACGTCGTTTCATCGAACACGCAATCGAATTTATCACGAAATGGAACTTTGACGGCTTGGACTTGGATTGGGAGTATCCAAAATGTTGGCAAGTTGACTGCAACCAAGGCCCAGACGCTGACAAGGCAAACTTCGCCACCTTCCTCCGGGAACTGAGCGAAGAATTCAGACCCAGAGGATGGTTACTGTCAGCTGCTGTGTCCCCTAGTAAGATGGTAATTGATGCCGGATATGATGTGCCAGCTTTGAATCAATACTTGGACTGGATTGCGGTGATGACCTATGATTATCACGGTCAATGGGATAGACAGACTGGTCATGTGGCTCCGTTGTATTACTATCCCGGGGATTCTTACGACTATTTCAATGCTGTAAGTGAACGTTTTTCAAGATTACTTTTGAGTGTTGAATCATACTATTTCTTTTAGAACTTTACGCTGCATTATTGGATTGAAAAAGGCGCTGATCCAAGAAGGCTTGTGATGGGCATGCCATTATATGGTCAAAGTTTCTCATTGGCAGATGCATCCAACCATGGACTGAATGCACCGTCATATGGACCAGGGGAGGCTGGGGAATTTACCCGCGCTGGAGGATTTCTTGCATTCTACGAAATTTGCGAAAGGGCAAAGCGTCGATCCTGGAATGTAGTTCGAGATCCTTTGGGTAGAATAGGACCATACGCTTACAGTGGTAACCAATGGGTATCGTATGATGACATTGCAGACATCAGACGAAAAGTAAGTGTACTCATATAAAACTGCCAGGTATCTAATTTATTTTATCCGCATCTAGTCCCAAGTGGTGAAGCAAATGAATTTGGGAGGAGGAATGATTTGGGCACTAGACTTGGATGATTTTAGAAACAGGTGCGGCTGCGGAAAGCACCCGCTGCTCAGGATGATGAATCATGAACTTAGGGGAACCAACCTTGAATCGAATATGGAAAATTGCACATAATAAGCACTTCCCATCACTTAATTGTAATATCGAAACTCGACAATAATTCGTGGATGAAGCGCTACAATATTTTTTTCTTCTTCCAAACGTATGCGGACGTTTAGGAAGGATTGCAAAAATATTCTTTATAGTATATAAGTACGTTTAGTTATTAAGTGTAGTACCACTGCGGTACTATTTCCTACTGAACGAAAATTGTGATTTTTATCAATAAATGATCACATTCCTAAAATTTGTTTGAATTAATTTACCCAGACCCGTAATTAATACAATGGAAGTTTCCAAAGATTTTAAATAAAAATATCTCTTCTACTTTTTTCAATAAAAATTGTTTTTGAATCTAATTTGGCCATACAAATAAAATTCATACTAACCTGCTAAAATTTCTTTTACTTTATTTTTACGGATAAAAGGGTCACAAATAAAAGTAAGTTTCTTAGCTTTAAAGGATTATAGATACAGAACTTGTTATAACATGCGTACATTTGAACCCAAGAACTTGGTAATAAACATTACATAATTGTGTTAGTGTAGTAATTCATCATCCTGCTAAAATATTAATAATTCTCCACGCTATTCGTTTGTCTAAGAACTGTAAAATAACTGAAAGATGTCTTCATAACCTAGAACAGAAAATAATTGCATCAAAATGATAATTTCAATCTTTTCAATTGGTTTACCCAGCTATAGGAATTCAAGTCAAAGACGGTAAAGTTTCCAAGAGTCAGACCAACATTTCTTTTTAGTTGAAGATGCCAGAATTTAAAGGTGGAACCTAATTCCTTACGGCATAAATACCAAGGTGTCGAATACAAAGCAAACATCAATTTACTACTCTAAAAAGTAATCACTTAGCAACTTTCAGTTTTATTAAAACATACGTATTGCAATAAAAATATTACCTGTTGCACTAAAAAATCGGATGGAAATGCCATTAAGAATGATTCGACGACAGCCGAAAAGAAATACACTGTCATTTGTACACGATGTGTAATTGATGTGCTCTACAAACATAAACAGAATATAAAGTTATCTTGGCCTTTCTAAATATTACAGCGCACATTTACTCCAAATCGTCAAAAACATGAAGAAAAGGCAAAAGATCCAAAAGGACTTGGACAAGAAAAACCGTGTGTACTGCCGTTTTAAATGTATTTTTAAAACAAACTCGCTTAAAAGATTTGCCTATCTGACTATTACAAAATCAATGCTTGTAATTGAAGTGTTGATTTAAACTACAAATATTGGAAAAACTAATCTGAGACATTTCTATTGTTGAACAGATCAACAGTATAGATTATATTAACACTATTATAAAAAATAGAAGTCAGTGTAAAGTTTCGCATTTCCTACTAATAGCAGTAAAATCGTCATTACTATTTAGATACAGAGTTATTATGTAAATGACATTTTTGTCATTTCATAATTATTTTAGATGTATAAACGGTTGGACATTTGAAGCACGTACCAAACTAGTTCCATACAAGACGAACACACAATGGCTCAAAATGCTCAAAAACATCAATAACAGTGATCTGGATAGAAAATGTTCCAAATCCTTACAAAACTCTAGCAGATCCTTGTGGTACTGCACGACGTTGGCCAGTTTGATAAGCAATTGTTTTAAATATTCCCTTGTTAACATACATTCGTAAATGTCCCAGAAGTCGTTATCTTCGCTGAAAAAAATAGTCATTAAAATTTGTAAGTTCAACTAATTGTAAACGAAAGTAGGACATACATTGTGTACTTTTTATGACAAGAAAATGAGAAAAATGGGGCATATCTCCAAAGTTTATAAAATTAAACAAAGAGTGAAAGCAAACGCAAATTAGCTGTTATTGCGATTGATAATCATGTTAAAGCAAATTTAATTTCGTTAACGACTGTTAACCAATATTCTGTTATTGACGTTTACTTATTACTTAGTTAAGATGCAATAAATATATAATTACATATCCAAAATTTCCCACTGTATTTACGAGCTGTAATATTTCTAATGTCCATTATTAAAATAGGCATACAAACATTTTTTATTTTATCGCTTAAATACATCTATCTGCAAGTGATGTATTTGCACGTATTTTTTCTTTAATTTTATATTCCGTTTTAAAATAGCCACTGGTCATTTTTTCAAAAGAGAGTCAATGATTTTATAGAGAAAGAGAATTTAGAAATTTTAAACAAAGATTTAAGAACAATATTTCATACAGAAGTTAAACACATGCTCTAAATCACACCCTAGCAATAAAAAATTATGTCATTAATACAAACCGAAATACTCCGAAAAATTCTTTCTAATTAGTAAATAAACTAACACACTTTCCAAAATATGCCCACAATAATGTGTTCCATTATTAAAGCACTTTTCTACTTATTATAATTCCAATTTCCCCACTTTTGGAAAACATTTTTATGGATAACTTGGAAGGCGGAATTTTTGAATTAGATCTTTCCCAAAAAATTGTGTTTTGGCTTCGATACTTTGATGATATTTTAGCATGTTTTTATTATCCCAACATCCACACGTTCACATTAAAATCAGAACAAAACAGTTCTAAACATCATTTTATGTACAGAACAACCAGACATCCGTAACGATTCCTGCCGCCACAAACATACACAAGTTAGCAGCAAATAATTCGTTAGTACACGGTGACACATTAATCAAACATAAATATTATCAATTAGCAATTAGGAAAATTTATCTAAACAACACACAATAAAAAATACTAAATACGTCTCTATTCCATATTTTCGAAACCGATGAGAAAAAATTACATACTTAATAAAACAAATAAATATTAAACAACGCTTTATTCAACGCTGAAGACAAAACACGATATTATGAAATCTGGTGTAACTAAATTGTTTTGTATCTGTATGTTGGATCGTATGTTGGATCATTTTGTATCTCAGGGTATATTGGACACTTATAAATTTCGATATTAGATGCGATGGAAAGAACACGCTGCTATAAATACAGATATACAGACAAGTCAAACTACGTCAAACACATAACTACTTGAACACAATTTTGCTAGGAAAAACAAACGTTAGACATTTTAAAAGCTTTCGAAATTTACAAATACTACCTGTAATGAATGAACAGAATGGACAGTGGCTAAGCACTTTGCAGCACCCAATTTAATCACAGATTCACTGTAAGTAAAAACACACGAGAGGAAAGTAAAACTTAATTGCCGCGTTGAAGCGCAAAAGGTAATTGAATGTGTAATTCAATGTGGTGTAATCGATCAAAGAGAGAAATTTTAAAGAGGCGGGGTAGGTTCCCGAATAGCACAATTGGTTAGAGCGTCCGCCCGGAAAGCGGGAGACACAGGTTCGAATCCCGTCTCGGCGACGTTTTTTTCTTTGAACAAAAATACTTCAGTGGTTTAATATTAAGTTACCAGACAACTGTGCCTAGCGCCAACAGCGAAAGCCCTTCTGTCAAAACTAATTTACAGATAACGGGAAGGTTCCTACCGCGTGGTTCTCAGAAATTGTACAAAATGCTTTAAGTTTTATAGCGATTTTCGAATTATTACTATAGTAAAAATTGGCGTTTTTATCAGGGGATTCTGAACTGAACGCACATTACAGTTACCTACGTACATAACAATCATTTGTTTAGTGATTAATGAAATCCACTTGTTTTTCGAGACAACCACACCCATTTTCCACAAAAGATAAATGTATGGGCTGGAATTTTAGGACTGCATTGTGTGTCCTCTGTTTCTGGAAGAAAATTGACGGGAGTTTACCGCGATATATTGGAGAAAAACATTAACCCCCTAATCAAAGGAATAGTGGCAGCCAATCCTAACGAATTTGATGTGGATATTATTTTCCAACACTATTCAGTTCGCTTCCCCACATTGCTTTAGACATGCGCAGGAATATCGATAAAACATATCCAAATAAGTGAAGACGGATCTAAACCCGCACGATTTTTTCTCATGACGATATTTAAAATCGAAAATTTACAGTACCCAACATGAATCAGTGGAAGAGACAGGGTTTCACAGGAATGTAACATAATATCGACAGAAACTTTAGGTGATGCCAATATGGAGTTTCGTAACAGACTATTCTACTGCAAAGGAGCATTTTGAACATTTAATATAATTTATTTTCGCTCTGGAATTATCTTAAGATTAAAGTCACTTTTTTAATTCTTTCAAATAAGCGATTAATAGATTTTTTATTAAAAATCTAACGACTTACCATATCTGCTCTGAGTTAGCCAATGACTTCTTAAATTGTAATATCCGTTCCTTTTGAAAACCACATGGAAGTAAACTACTGAAGCATATGTTCTCCAGTTCCCAGGCTGAAGCAAAATACCAGGTGACCAGAAAAATACACTTACTACAATATATTATTACCTAATATAGTAAATTGCCCAGCAGTAATGACTACTGTGCATACATAAAAGACGTCTAATATACTGTAATTGTACCACATCGCGTTTTGCGAAAGAAATTGGAAAACATGCGACACCTCAAAATAAGGAGACACGCTAGAATTATATGGATACCATAATGGCATTGGTTCTTTTCTGAAATAATAAAAATAAGTAAAGATTCTACACAACTGCGGTAGGTGACTAAATCATATGATCCTTGGGATAGAGATTAGATGAAAGAGTTCTATAGTGCAACATACTACCGCCACAAAAGTGTTTAATAGCTTCAGCCATCGACAGCCATTGAATCTATCAGTAATATAGCAATAATAAATTACGTAAATGCGTAAATTACACAAATTAATAAGTATGTTTACCCTGTGAACACTGGAAACATCATAAACAAATTCGCGGCAAAAAAAGCTGAAATACTCCAACTTAGACATGCGAAATTTACAGCATACATGCATGGATAAATGTTTCTTTCCTCTAACCCGGTTTCAGATGAATGCTTAAATTTAGCATTAATGGTATCAAAAATTTCCAGTGTTTTCTTGTCGTTAGTGTAGTACAGTGCTAATCTGATTGCTACTCCAGTAAACACCACTGTAACAGAAGAATTATAGATTATAGCGGATGATAACTAACATGTGGTTTTCCTTACTTACTGTCATTAATTAAAAGCAAAAATTGATCAAGCGATCTATCAATATATAGATAATAAAATAGCGTAATAACAATGGTCCACAATACAAGAAAAATATTTAAAATACGAAACAAATAGAAATATATCTTAAGAAGTATATTGGCATCACTTTCTAAAGGTAGCAGAGCCCCAATTTTCATTATTTTGTAATTGTAGTATAAAAACCTCATTGTAGTTTACACAGAAGCCATCCACATACTTAATACGAGAATTGAAAATTGAATAATATTTATATTTACTATTTCGCGTTTGATCAGATATTCACAATGAATATTATATAGCTTTCAAAGTGTTTGATATTTTATTCCGATTGAAATGAATTTATGGAATTAGTAATTCGTCAAACGAATTATTGAGTCATACCTTATTTGCTTATTTATAACATTCATTTTATAAGAAACTGCAAATAGCAATCCGTATACAAACTTAATAAATTAAAAAAATAAACTAAATATTTTTTACGTATGTCCAAACTTTAATTGTAATTTTAATGTTGCATTAAATCAACAAATCTACATTATCTAAAGTGTTAACAATTAAATTGTTACTTCCTCAAGTTTACAGATTATCAAACTTCGTATTAACAGTTCAATTCAATCATCAAACTACAAAATGATTTTCGTAAACATAAACATACATATAAAAACGATATTCTGAGATAAATTTAATGCTTTATTAAAATGATTTGTTGCAGATAATTCACTTTCCATTGTATATTACTACATTTTAAATTAAAAATTAGATATAGCATAAAAGTATATGTATAGCTTGGAGATGTGCAAAATGGCCAATAAATGTGAACTGTGCATTGTTCAATCTCCTAACAGAGCCAAATAACTAAATGACGACCTCATCATCTAAAAGTATCAACATCAAATCACATTAGAAACACTTTAACATCACATTTAAGTAGTACTTCTTACCCAAACGTAAGCTCCCAATCCCAGTGCAGTAAATCCACCTATTGTGATGAAGGCGTTTTTCAAACAACGCATCTGCACAATATTCACCATTTTTCTGAAGCGGTTGCCACACATATACCATGGGGTTCTGTATAGAGAAGTTCTCAGCCTCATACTCTGTGGTTTTATGTTTAATGAAATTAATTAGAAATGAAAGGAAAATGTTGTAAGCAAAGTCCCTTAAGTTTTGTTAACGTACCTGGTGCAACAAGCTCTCGCCACCAAGACTAAGAAGTGTCAGTTCCATTAGTATTGGTAACATGTACTCGATCGCTTGCACTACAGCTTTTGTATCGTCTTTGCTCTGAAAAATAATTAATACTTTGCGTATCTTAGCAACAAAAAAATTACGAAAACCACAAAAATGTTCAAAGTAAAATTTTTAAGGTAGTTTAATTATTCTCTTAAAAGTTATATTAAAAAATAGTCTTCCAGAAAATTCCAGCCTATACTTACATTCAAAACAAGGTACATTACGAAAGTTAAATATCCTTGAGCAATCAAGATCATAAATATGAGCATCATAGACCAGTACTTTTCCATTTCGTTGGAGAAGTAAATCAGCTTGCTATGTTGGTGAACAATTCTGGCCAAATTTGCGCAAACTCGTCGGTTATACGATTCCGATTGCATTATTTTTGCTATTTTAATATAGAGAGTATTATGTGACCTAGCATCAAAACGTTATTTATCAATTAATCAAGGTAATACAACCACAATTTATAATAATACTCTACCTCCCTAGTTGGTCGCAGTTTGATGGTAGTAGTTTTTTGAACGTCATAATTTCTTGTTTTGTAAAACCATACCATAGTAAAGGCGTGTAGCACACATGCTCGAATTCCCAAGCTGCAACAAATATAAGGATTAAAGAATCTTAATCCAAGGAAAAAATCGCCGCAGAGACGGTGATCGAACCCGTGTCTCCCGCTTTCCGGGCGGACGCTCTAACCATTGAACTATTCGCGGCCTACTCCGTCTCTTTAGAAATTCTCTCCCTAAAATCGGTGTATGCCTACACAAAACTATTTTCACAACTGAAACACCTGGTATAATTGCCATTTATTAGATATCAGATGATTAATGTGCAAACAAACGTAGCTTATATAAATACACGAAGTACTATAAATATAAGGATGACTAGGAAACAAAATAAAGATCATTTGGTATATGAACAACCTTCAAGATTACTTACTACAAACCAACACTTCAATAAATTCAAATACCACACAACACCTCAAACATACAACTTTAAAGTTGTGCTTGCACTAGCAATATAAATTGCATAGCATCTCTTAATGAACTGCTGTTCTAATCTATTTCAAATGAAGCATTTCACGAATCCGAAACTTATTACTGTTGCAGATTCCAAAGATCCAATCTCAACGTTGACACATTTTTGTTATTTTTTATGTGTACAGGCATATTTAAAGCAGTAAGTTAGTAACTCTTACTTAATTGCTGTTACCTAATAATTCGTACTGCCCAGATGTAAGAAGCGTCATTGTTGTGAAGAAGATGTCAGTGCTGGTAACATGAAACGCCAACACAACATTGCAGAACACTTCCAAAAGGTAGCTCATTTCGTAAAACGGAGATTTTGTAGCATCATATGGCCTCCACAGTGGCATTGGTAATAATCTTTAAAAGACAAAGAATTGAACATTTTCACTCTAATGTTACTATTTACTATACATTACCGTTCTTCCGCTACTACTAGTGGTGTAAGTGTATACATTTGTGCAGCCGAATTGGAAATTATAAACCATACCAGACAAATAAGGTTTGTTTTCTTGATATACCCGCCCATAGTTTTCTCAGTAATTCCAGTTTTAGTGGTATATATAAAACTGTTAAACATTAGACGAACTAATCTCCCTGTTTTGTCGTGGAAAATGTAAAAGTATGCCAGTCTTGTTGTAACGGTGATATTCACAACTATAACGATATTTTACGTATTATTTTAAGTTGATATAAATAAACAGTTTAACTTACACAAATTTAAAAAAGTTGGAGATTTATTGATCAATGAAGCTGTACCAAACTGCAATTCGCAGATGGAAAATACAATAGCGTACGTCTCAGTTAGTATGCATAAGGTTCTCCATAGATAACACCAAAACTTAAACCCACGCATATAATTATCATTCAATCCTAGCATGGATGTAAAACGCAAAATCTTTAAGTTGTAGTATAGATACTTCGGTATTGTATCCATTGTGATACAAACAACCTAAATGTATTTTTTTTTAATGGTTGTGTTATATAGAAACAAGAACTTATCATTACGGGCAATTTAAGGCAATTAGAAAAATATACTCATGTAATGAATGTACCTATAATTGGTTGAGAAAATGCCCTTATGGTGAAGTAATTACTGCAAATATTTTTGCATCCTTAATAGATTGTTATGTGCTTCTTCGCTTTTAAACACATATTACAAAATAATATCAGAGTCATTAGAATCGGTAATATGTGACCGTCACGTGATAAATAGATCTATAAAAATGTCTTCGTCAGACGTATTGAAATATTGATACTATGTTAGGCTAGTATACAACATGCTAATGAGTTAAATTCTTAACGTCCTAAAAAACATTTTGGAAATTTTCAAAACTGCAATTATATACCAAATAATTTTATAAAGTAAAACCAATTTCAGACGTCTTTTAGTATAAGCAGTTACATTAAAAGTTAGAAATTAGGTAGCATATATACTAATTTGAATAAAAACCGCAACACCCCGTATTAATGGAGCAATTTACTTGAAATTTGCACATAAGGTATGCTTTGAGGTAATAAAGAAGTGATTTAAATTTTAACAAAAAATTCCAACGCTTTCTTGATTTTCTTTGTGAATTTAATTTCCAAATCAGTAAACTTCCAAGGGTTTTTTATAAAAATTATTACGCTTTTGTTAGTTTTTCTGTCACATTACATCTTTCAATCTTCTCAAAAATGTCTAAAGTTCGACAAATTGCAAATTATCGCCAATTAAGCCACTTTGAACGAAGTCGCATTATTGGAATGAGAGAAGCAGGGTTTTCGCTTAGTGGAATTGCTAACCGAGTAGGTCGCGATATGACGACAGTGTTAAGATGCTGGTCAAAA
>JAWQRJ010000048.1:0-32076 GCA_033557515.1 Diorygopyx duplodentatus
AACTTCGCTTGCTATAGAATTGCTTTCAATAAGTTTATAGAATAACATATCTTCTCTAACATCAGTTTAGACAACATATCTTACATATGTAATCAAATGTGCATCTTTAAGTACATCTGTTGCTTCATCTACTTGCAATACGAAATAAGATAGTTTTAGTTTTTCTATTAATTGATCGCAAAGATCTTCAGAAATATCGGAAATTCTTACCACCGTATTATCTGCAAGTGGATTTTTTTCTTCGGTGTATTCAAATTTGATATTTTGATAACAGCTGCATGCCCCCCTTCCAACAATTTTGCGCCCCACAGGTTGGAAACCACTGCATTACGATCTTTTTGAATTCCAACCCAAACTGTCTTAGTGTAATAATTATTAATTAGTTCATCGAATCGAGTATATTAATAAATAAATAAATCGTACACAGTACAGTGAAAATATTTTTATTTTGCCACTGATAATAAAGCAAATTATGTTTACTCATTTCTATTGAATCAATTTTTATTGCATCTTCCCAAATTGAAATTTTTAGTAAAGAAAGCAAATTTGTAGTACAGTGCATGTTAAGCGTTGGCAGAAATGTTGGCTTCCTGCTCAACAAAACATTGGCTCATTTCCAGATTGAGTCAGTATGATTTGCCTATCGAGATTTGTAAAGGAGATATTTTTTTTAAACGCAGAGCCTGATAGCTCAAAAATGTATTTCTTCTTGAGAAATCATTTCTTACATGATAGTTCTGATGCCAATACTTTGAAAGAGGATACAATATCGCCAGGCAGACTTGTTTGTACGTCTGCTAGGAATTTTAATTTCCTTTAAAGGTCTGTATTAGAAGGTTGTTGACGATAAATCTTTTATGCATGAAGCAAAGCTGTCCCGCCGCATTCGTTTATTTTTGTATTTCAAAAGATGGGTGCATTTTAAATTCGTCCAGTACGTAACACATAGTATATTTTGATTTTAATAGTATGCTGTGATTTCCCAAACGAATGTTCCATATTTCAATATTGAATAGTACCCCAATTAACTCCTTCTATTTCTACCACTGTCCATATTTTTGTTATCTTTTGTACCATTGCGATTCTGGTAAAGAAAGAAGAGAAAGAATTCTGAGAAAAAAAAACACTAAAGTACAGTGAGCACAATAATATAAAGCAGGCAATATAGGTTAAGAACTTGGTTAAATTGCTAGTAAAAATACCACCGTTACGATAGCCATAAAATCCCACCCATTAAAATTAATATAGGTTCTTTGTTGCATCTAAAAGTGAGTTTTCGCAGATCGATTTCCTTCCTAGTAATTACTGTAAAAAATATATATGAAGCCACAATGGTTCATGTGAGCTGTAGCTCATATACTGTGCGTGGCTATGGAAAAAGGTAAGGTTGTTATAATTAGCGTAATTGCTACCTAATCGCATGAAATTCGATTGACGAAAACGTTCGCTACCAACATTGTTTTATTCACTACTAAACATTCTGCTTCCTCGTAGTGAACGTTTTTGGACGTAGCATCTAGTTTTTGTTTTAAAATCGTCCAAACACGACCAATTCGTCGAATTGAATACACAGTTGGCTTTTCTTTTTCCCCTTTTCCTATTTTTAGTGCGTATTAATAAATTATATTTTGATATCACTCCCAAAATAAAAAATCATTAAAGTTACATTTATCAAATGCCATTAAGAAGAAGTTGTATTTGATGAACATTTTACCCAAGATGGTAGTAACAGTAAAATTAGAGTAATACTTCCATATTAAAGTTACCTTACAACAAAAAGGTCATTAGATTGTAACAATTCCCTTAAAAGTTAAATAAGACATGACAGAAACCTGTTCCATTTCTCATTTTACACGACATTCAACTACTTAAAACTGGATTTTCGTACCTGCCGCTGTATTGTCATTAACTTTAAACGGCATCTAGGTCATTGTCTTGTCGATGTACGTTACACTTCGCTTTGTTATCGTGTTAAGGAACCCGGAAACAAAAGCGTCTTAAGAAGTCTCGGGTTCGTCGCTTTACGTATCGTTGACGTCTCCAATTAAAACGATCCCGATTTCTTTATTTTTGTGTCACTTTTATTACCTGCTTTCTTTTCAGTGAATTATTTATTTTCATTTATTTTCATTTAATATGAACTGCAATAAATATTGTCCGTTTCTTTTCAGCAATTATTCCGTTCCCAACAAACCCAAGCCGCAGCGGCGACAAGCAACGCCGCCCAACTGCAACTCCTGCAGCAACAGCAGCAGTACCTGCAGCAACAGCAGGCGTTTCCCCAAACGCCGTACGTCCTAAACCACCAGCAGGAGCAATACTTAATTCCTGCGGGGGTCCATCAATATTATGGCGTCGGCCCCTGGGTATATCCTGCGCCTGCTAATTTGATACAGCAGGGAGCTAGTAATGGAGCACGCAGACCGCTTACTCCCAACGGCACAGAAGCCCAACAGCAAGTCCAGGTACCCCGTCTATCTTTTGTTTTTACGCGTTGTTTTTGTTTCGTGTCATAGGTTCTTATCTTTCTCTTCGTCTACTGCTATTCCACAACTTGACGTTCACTCACAAATATGTACTACTTGTTGGTGGCTGATGGTTTAAAAATTCCTTAAAATACCGTTAAATCTATAAATAGGTGTCATAGAAGACCTGTTTTTATTGTGGCTAAATGACATCATTAGAATCTGTTGAAGTATTATCTCTGACCTTTCAGTGTTATTTGAGTGGAATGTAAAGGTGATCCTGTACATATGTGTAATAAAAAATATGTTAGTGTAAATAAAAACTAATCCTCTTTCATTATTCGAGTAATTCTTCAATTAATCGGAATCATTGTTTTAGCTTATTTTAAACTTATGCATATGTGGACTACTTACTAACATATCAGATCGAATATTAAAAAGGCAGTGTAAATAAGTTGTACAAAAATCTAAATGTGGCATATTTTAATTGCCCCATTGCAGCCGCAAGTTCCTGGGGGCTACATCGTCCCCTACTATGACCAGAATACGCCCATACTCATGGCCCAGGGTGCTGCCATGCGGAATGGCACACCAATGCGTCTCGTCAGTCCGGCCCCCGTTCTTGTCCAACCGCAAGCCTCCAGGCAGACCCCTGCCGGGGCCTCCCTGTACTCAAGTACCCCGCAGAGCCTCTATGGTGCAAACGTCAACACGTCAGTCAATGGAACCACCCTTAGCGGTAAGTAAACGTGGTTCACAAATTAATATGCTGGTCTCGAATTTACTGGAGTAAATAAGATTGGATTGAATGTTGATTGATTGGACATGTGTAGTAGTACTTTTCAGATTCTCTTATTATTGTAAAAATTTGAAAAATACTTAAAATAGTAGTTTTTATCTTCCGAAATCGGACGATGGAGAAAATTTGATGAAAGCTTTTAGTTTAAAATAGTGAACGGAAAAAGATAACTGACAGTAAAAGTATTTTAAATGCTTCAAAGTTAGGTTTTGGATCTAAAGTGCGATACCCTAGAATGTGATACCTGTGGAGCAATTTACATAGGGGAAACTGGAAGAAGTATAAAGCAAAGAATTAGGCAACACAAACTCGGCATTCGGAATATACTTCCTGAAATCCATAAAATTTGAGAGTGCATTATCTCACCTGTATTATTTCACCTGTAAATTGTTTACTAATCAGTAGATTTTAAATTATACAACTGAAACATTTACCGAAACTCGACAAGTGTAGAAGTCACAAATTTCAGTAAAATATCACAAGTAATATTCAAATTTTAATTACTGGTTACATAAAACTCTCAGCCAGTTGAAGAAAAAATATCATTTTCTACACTTTCGCAAAGCTCATGAAAAACTGCGCTGCGTAAATGGTTATTGTATTAAGCAAAACATTTTAATTGCATATTGTTAAAAAAACGTGAAAGTTTTATCGTTTAAAGTTTTATACTCAAATTTTACAAAAAGTAGTATATTTGAAAGTAGTATGGGAAAGCTTGAAACGTGAACAATTTACTTTTTGTTTTGCCTGCTTGGTCTCGCTTTGATTTGTCCTTTGATACCTTTTACTTTCGACTTCTCCCATATAGCTATAAAGATGTATTAATACATTTATTTACTTTGTTCATATATTTTTACTAGGTGCAGTAAAAAATATTTTGTGTTAAAAAATATCAATGTTTTTTTGTAATAGTAGCCACTGCATAACGTCACCACATAACCATGTTATTGTGAACAACAACCTCGATTGGTACCCATTAATAACATTGATCAAATATAAATTGATACCGCTAATTATATTTGAACAATTTCGTGATTGATCGATCGCGAATTTTCACGGCTATATGCGGTACAAATTTCCCGCCTACCATCTGTTAATTAGTATACGGTTTCACCGGGCCACGGTGAACCGTTGCGACCTGGGAATGGTTCATCATGTTACCCAAACATAACGCACTAATTGAAATTCATGGCTGTACGAATAATTCCGCTTGTCTTTTTATCATTTTCCATTACTCATTTTTTCGGTTCAAAAGGTATTTGTGAAATGTATGTTTCTATTTTTAAATCCAAAAAACCGATTAGCTCCAAAAATTTAAACTTAACTAAACACTGAAGTTGCATTATTGGCTGTGTTGCAAAGGAATTTTAAAAAAACACGAACGTTTTTTTATTTTTAGAACAGATAAAATATAGTTCCCACATAAAAAAATATAATGGGAAAATTTGAAGGCTGCTCTGGTGCTCTTTGATCTTTAAACGTCAATGAAAAGTAAATATGTATATTTTTGTTTTTCACATAATATAAAAATTGTTTATCTCGTTACTTAACTTTTTTTTAAGAAAAAATAACTATTATAAAATACGAAAAAATAGATATAAAATGTTTTATCTTTGTATCTATAAGTGGTTACATAAAAATGTGCAAACGCACCGTTTAAGCTCATTGCACGCCATTTAAACTTTAAATAGCTGCAGTTTGGCCAATTAGGCAATCCGCCACTCGACTTTTGAAAGTAAACACACAACACACCAGAAGTAAAGTGCAGCAGCGACTTAATTCTGGGGTATTTCACCTTTCGGATGAGGAAACCCGGATCGAACGGAATTCCTGTACATAGACGCGCGACTCCTATGTCCCGTTATTCCTTGTATAAATTTGTTAACCTATAGTCGCGAAGAACGGTGTGTCCTACATATCAGCCCCCCTCCCCCCTCGTACGCAAGAAATGTACCGTTGGGTCCACTTTTTATGCCAAAGCCGGTCGCCTCTTTTGTAGCGTTACGTAATGATAAATAAGTGGTTTTTGTTATGGTTCAAACGGTACCACGGTTAATGATCCCTTTAAATCATACAGGCATAAAAAAGTAATAGCCCCACGCGGCTGCTAATACTAATATTTGGTTTGCCGTTTATTAAAAATTGGTAATAATTTACCCGAAAAAAATTGATCTATTATTCATTTATTAGAGATGCGTTATTTCCTGCTAATAAAGTGACTGGCAAAATGGTTTTCTTCTTATTATTAATTAATGCTTAAACGTCCTTGTATTCAGGCTAATAGCTCTACAGTATGCTTAATTTTAAACATTCTGAAACATTTGTAAAAACTTGTTTGTGCAATGTTAAAAAAATCTACCGAATAGCATTTGCATTATTTTAGATGCCAGGAGCATACGTTATCTATATGAATATTTTAGCAATGTAATGTGAAGTGGTTATTTGCTAAGTAGATACCATACTAAATCAAGAATTATTAAAACTGTTTTATGCAAATTATTAATTAATCTGTTAACCAAACTTTAGAGGTTAGTCATAAGTATTTCAATAAAACTTGGGCGATTTTTGTGTATTTTTAGTTGGTTGTATCACAGTCTATTAACACACAATGCAACAACGTAACTGTAAGTTAAGGTTTGTATCCAAACTACCACATAAAATTTTAACACCGTTCTTTCTTCAAATAATTAAAGTTGAAACTTCGTTACCTCTATATGTATCCAGGAAATTAAAATCAGGAAACTGTTTATTAGGAATTTCACAGAAAACATTTTATTTTTTGTTCAAATATTCACTTAAAGAAACAACAGGTTGTAAGCCAAGAGCTATCAGTCGAAACAGTTTTGTGTTCAAAAATTTTAAAGCTAATAAGCCCGGAAGGAATGACTTGAATAATTGAAATAACATGTGATTAAATTTTCAGTTACTAATACATTCTCAAACCTTCCTTGTTTAAGTTAAAAATTAATGGTTATATAATGTGATACGAAAAGTAAGCAGTGAATAAAACTAATAAATATTTCTACTACCCATAAATAAGAAATGAAAAAGTGTTAAAAGTTTATTTTCGCTATTTTCAATGAGATATAAATCCCAAGTTATGTATTAATAAGTTCCATTCGTTCGTCCAAGTATTGTGTATGTGATGTGTGTAACCACACACATTATTGACAGAAATAGTAAATTGATGCTACCGCCCGAGTAATGTTTCCCCGACAACAGCAAATGTTTAGACCGCGCACATGCGCAATAGAAAAATGTATAGCATAACCGTCCATCTATGGATTGGTGTCCAATTATTTTTCTGTTGACAATTCATCCATAATGACCGATAGCAACGCGCGTGGATACTCAGTCGTTTCAAATGTAACTGTTCGTTTATTTGTTTAGATATTCTAATGATGCGCAAAAAAAAACTATACGTACAGTAAGTGCTTACAGGTACAAAAGCAGAATTCGAACGGTGCATTTGCTGATATGTATAGTAATTTAGTTAAAATTAATTTTTGCTCTTCTTTGTTATGCTGCCTTTCTGTTAATTTTATACAAAACAACATTACTTACTGGTTCTAACTTGTGTATATATTTAAAAATTTAATTACAAAGCGTTTATTAACCAATTATCATTTTAACAAACGATTCCTGATCATTTTAATCCAGGCAACGATGAAAAATTGTAATTAAGCGTTTTAAAATAACTTCAAATTGTTTCTAAGCATAAATGGTGATCGATAATGAATCCTTCTTCTTGTGTTTCAAAAATTTTGTTACGGTCTTTACATTGGTATATACTTATCCTTAATTGAATTTCTTTCCAATTACCTGTTTATTTTAAATTTGTACGCGCCGTTTTTGTGAAACGAAATTAATTAAAACCGGTATCGATTGTGTATATCATCGTTCCATTCCTTTGTCATCATTTTCTCTTATTATTAACTAATAATTGTAAAAAAAATCCATGTGTGCGTCATTGTTTTACTAACTTTGTTTGTGGTGTGTGTGGGTGAACAGGTGTAGCACAGGGGGTTGGTTCAGGTTTATTTCCGACTCTTCATGCACCTCCTTCAGCCCCTTTTGGCAGCTCCTCGCTTGGCAACATTGGGTCATCTGCAACAACGACATCTCTACATGCAGGTATGAAACAACTACTCACTTATTATTCTTTCATATGTTAGGATCGTGTTCATAAATCGATCTCAAGGCTATACTCGTGCTTGAGAAGAAGTTGACTACAGAAACTATCATAAACCGACTTGACTACAGAAAGTAGCCAGCTCGTTCTCAAGCATGAGTATAGCATTGAGAACAATTTATGAATACGGGCCTAAGCCAGTCAACTTGAGCTTAAGAAAGCATTTAATAAAAAATGTAACATGCGGAATTTCCGTGGACAACTAAAATTACTAACACGTGGAATATAACATAGAGAATGGAAGCCTTAGTAACAGGTCAGTAAGGAAGAGTAATTAAAAAGACTATTTGTTTTGACTAAGTGCCTAATTTGAGCATAATTTGACTGGCCTATTTGTAAATATTGTAAAATGCATAAATTTATGTGTACGTATCTAACTGTTTACATTTCCGCTTTGGTCATTATTTGATTTATGAGTGATACAACAAAATTGTTTGGTATAAAATATATTGTATTACAATTTCGAATTATGCATATCTCGAACGAATTTTGCGACTATTACATAACTAATTACATAATTTAAACGCGCCATCGAAAATCACTGGGCTCGCAATACTCGAAAATGCCATGTAATTAATTATAACAACGGGTGACCTCTTCGGCGCTCAATAAATTATGAACGACGGGCAGTCATTGCAGTAATTTTCAGCTGTTGCCTAATTAATATTCCATTGAGGCAACACTACAGAGTCTGATTGTGTAAAGCTATGTGGCGTTGTTCAACTCATGAGTGAAATGTTAACAACGCTGTTCACACAACACCCTTGCTAATACAATACGCCGTGTAAATTATGCGGAATGCACGAAAGCCACCAGAAAGTATTCAAAGCTTCTAATTGTTATTTGTAATTTTAAATTGAAATAATTTGTAAAACAGCTGTAGCACATCTGCTCATTATAAGTGTAGTATTATATGGCGTCCTCAGATGTACAATCACTTTTTTCCTAAATACAATTACACACATGTGCTTAAATGAAGTGGGTTCTAATTAAAGTTTATACAGCACGTGGAAAATAATTAATTAACTTCTATTACTCATAAAATATATACATAGATTGTCTATTTTTGATTGCAACGCAAGACGAGGAGATCAAATCAAGTATATAATTGTACCAATAATTTCTTCCAGAGTTTTCCTAAGAGTACATCAACTCATCTTTTTGAACCTTCTTTCCAATTTCTAAATACAACAGTGTCGTTGAATTTTCATTATATGCTTACAATCTCCATAAACCATTTTATCCACAAAGTGGATAACAAATTTGGGCTTTTTATTCTTAAAAAATTATTTTGTACTAGTTTTTATTGCCGTTTAAACAGTGTTGTCTGTATAATCACCTCTAGTATTGTTAGCATTGTTTTCTATGAGATATAAAAGGGTATTCAATTGAATACCTGCTCCAACTTTTCAAGGTAAACGAAGAGATAAAAAATCTGGAGAGGGAATAATATTATTAATTACTATTATTAACAAAGAATATTATTAATTACTTTAAATCAAATTAAAATAACTAGACAAAGAGTTACAACATAAATACTCTTTATTTCCACTGTGTAAGCACACAAGCTTAACACTTAATCCGACCCTGCCAACTGAAAGTGCAGAATGCCCAATAATAAAACTCTGTATAGGGGTTATTGATCCAAATTCATTTTTACAACGTTCTAAAGTTACATAGCGCGTTTCAGGCGCGTAATTTATACAATTTAAAGTGTCTTGCACGCATTTAGTTCGCTATTTATCTACACCTCGGCGACCGTGTAGTAGAAAGTTTCTGGCGCGCTTTTTTTTAACTAACATTCCTCCACCACTCTCCTAACTCGCCAGTACTTCCAGTCATAATTTCCTTTTCACGGTACAGTTACCATCGTGGTGGGCGTACCAGAAATGGCAAAAATCGCTGTCGCAGCTCGTTGGTTTTTGAGCCCGTACCTTGTTTTGAGCGCGAAGCGCTTAATTGAAAGTAGTTTGGCAATTTGAAAGTCGCTATCACACGCTGTGCGGTTTATGTCACAAAAAGGTGGTTTAACCCGCTAATTAGAATTTAAATGCGCCGTTTGCCAAAGGGTTTAATTATAGTTTAACAGTTGCGATATAGCCGGCCAGTTTGATTATCAGCACGCGTCAATGGCAACTACTTGATGCTATCGTGAAAATAGGCCTTACTGTATTATACAAGCAACAAAAAATACCGTAATGGAAAACAGGGTGCTATAAATACTAGTACTAACACAATTATCTATAACCAGTAGCTTACGTCATTCTAATACCACTTCTGTAAATATTTATAACTCCATAACACAAGTTATTGAGTTACAAATACTCATTTTCGATGTAAAGTCTTCCAGATGCATAAAGTCCTGAATTCAATATGTTTGAGAGAAAAATATATTTTGCGTGCTGGATGTAGAATTGACAACTAATTTCCAACTCTCGTTCATTATAAAGGACAAATGTTTGTGTTAAAAGTTCAACAGTTCATAATTTTTGCACATTACAGGATGAGTTTACACAATCTAAGAACTTTATCTTGGTGTTTTTGTCTTGGCTAGTTCAAAAATTAACAGAGAAAAAGCGAAAAGACAGTTTTGTACAGATTTTCATGTAGTTTTTATGTTGTTCCTTATTTGCCAAAATATTTTTTTTCGACCAACTATCCAACGTTTACCAATCGTTAACCAAATTGTTAACGTTTAATCAAAGTAGAAAAATTAATAAATATGACCCCTTTGAAGCTATAAAACATTTGCAGAAAATGTATTTCTGACTATCTTCGTTTCCTAAAAAAATTCTGCACTAATTAAAAATGACCCACGGTGTAGATTTTAACGATATTAAAACTTTTAATGTTTGGAATAAATTGATTACATTTGCACGTTACAAAAAAAATATTACTAGAATAACTACATTCCTTTATTTTTTGAATATTATAGTATAGAAACTATGTGAAACAATGTTATTCATTTTTTTGTTCTATGAATTCATAATGAAATTTTAGTGGTTTATTTTTAGTGGCCTCTGTGAAGGGACCACTAACATTTTAGAATACAGAATTTTAAGCCAAAAACATAGTAATTGTATGTGTGATTACTTTTGTTATTTCAGAATTATTTGTGTTTTTACAGATATTTTTCATTGATGTTTCAGTTATAGTGCTAAAGGCTAGTTGTAAATCGTTATGAACACAACTAACTGCTTGTCACAATTTTTTTTAAATACTATTTTTCAATTTTTTCAAACATGTGCAAATCAACGAAAAGTAATACTACAACCACTAATGCCCGGTTACACAAAACATCTCCGTAAAGTTAATCGGAGATCAACGAGCCGTTAGCCAATCAGATTAGAGAATTCAAATTCAGTCTTCAATCTGATTGGCTAACGGCTCGTTGATCTCCGATTACCTTTACGGAATGTTTTGTGCAACCGGGCATAAGGGGATTTTTTTCACATACAATACATCTGTAATAAAATACCACATCGCTTCATTTGAAGAAATCAAATTTATATTTATGAATAGTTCATATACATGCTTTTTCATGCAACTGGTTCATTATAAGTTTTCGATGTTCCACTAATTATGTATATTTGAAATGTTGGAGTCAGTTTGTTGTTACATTTTAGAGCGTAATATTTTCAAACAAATTTATTTCCTGTGCAACCGAAAGTTAATGAACTTTGTTATTTTAAATGGAATAGTATGATTTTTATTTCGTTTTTGGTTTCTACGTTATAATACAAGTTTATATTATTCAGGTATTCCTATACGTAAATACTTCCGTTTTTGAGTTATTTTGAAATTATTTTGTTTTACTGTTTATCCCCTAAACCTTTGGCATTAAATATTTGGATTATTGTCGAAGCAGTTTTGGTGGGCTTAGGTTAGACATGAAGACATTAATCATTCCTGCATTATTATGCAATTACAAACTCAAAAAATTCAAGATTTTTAAATGGAACAGCCTGTATATTAAACCTCTATTAAAAGCAGAATAGCACCCTCTACAAATCTGTATTGGTGTTTCCTATATCCATCTTTAGTAGTTTTCGAGATATAGTATATAAATATAGGAACTATATATAAATGAAATAAAAATTGTTCATATAGATAAATATAAATAAATGTGTTCCTGCGCTTCCTTAATGATCAGGATCCTTTTCCTCAAATTTTCATATATGGTTTCATTCCAGATCTCTGACTTCCCGTAGCTAAATCAAGCGCTGCCACCAATTCAGTTGCTTTTCTTCAATTTGCCTTAGGATGACTTCATTCCTTATCTTATCCAGCCCTGTTACTCCTTCTATTTTTCTTAAACACTTCATTTCCAGAGCCTGTATTTCGTTACTGTATGAACAACCACTCAAGTTTCACTTCCGTATATCAAAGTTGGTAAAATTATCGTTTTATGCAATGTCAGTTTCGTTTTCTTTGCTATATACCGTTGTGGTTAAATATTCCTGTTCTCAGTACGTGGTATGTTTGTTTTGGTTGCTACCTGTAGCCCGCTATTTATATCCTCTTGCTAACTTCCCCTGTAATCAATGGTACTACCGAGAACTTAAATCTCTGGACTCGTTCTGTCCATTCAAAGTAATTTCATCTAGATATATTGTGAAGAGCAATGGACTCCAGACTCCACCTTAACGAATTCGTCTGTAAGATAATTTCGCGTCCGAACAAAGTTTCTACTGCTCTCAGTGATTTGTTTTCCACTTTCCTCTTCTCCAAGATCTTCCATCAGAACTGTCTATTCACCCTATCGAAAGCGTTTTTCAAATCCGCAAAACATAGCTATTATTCCGTGCATTTTTCTCAATAATCCAGCGAATGGTAAACATGTCGTTCTGCGCGCTACATCCCTTCCTGAATCCACTTTGAGTACCTCCCATTTCCTTGTCCACTTTTTTCTTTAGCCTTGACTCCTCTAGTATGGTCTCAAATATCTTCGCTGCTGTACATATCAACGACACTCCCCTGTAATTATTACAGTCTCTGTTATCCTCCTGTTTGTATATTGACATAACACCTGTTTCCAAGTCTTTGGGTATCTTCTTTCCATTCCATATTTTCGAGCATGAATTGCTTTAATAATATCAGCTTCCCTACAAACTTCCATTGTTATGGCTTGATGTCTTCATATTCTACCGCTTTCCTGATTTCTATTCTTTTCACTTCTTCCATTCCAATGTCTTCATCCTCATATACCCTTTCCTCTGATGATGTTCCACTGCCTGTGGGATTTCCATCTACTTCTAAAAGCTGCTTAGCTCATTTAATTAGTTCCTTATCCACTATAATTATCTTTCCACTTTTGTCCATGATTTGCTTCAGTGGTGACTTCGTTTTTTTTCTTAAAGTCTTCAAAACTTTATAGAGTAGCTTTTCCGATTTTTATCCTTTTAATCAGTTCCTCCACTTCTTCCATTCCAATGACTTTGTCCTCATATACCCTTTCCTCTCATGTTCTACTCCGTGTGGAATTTCCGTCTACTTCAAAAAAGCTGTTCGAAATGTTCTGCCATCTTTTCATTATTTTTTTATCCTGTATAATTAATTATCTTCCCATTTTTGTCTTAGATCTGTTTCAGTGATGACTCTTTTTCTTTCCTTAGATTCTTTACATCTTTATGGATTATAGAAATAGCTTTCTGGTTTCTTTGTAGCTGCTTCCTTCCATTTGCTTTCCAAAATCGTTCCACTGCTCTCTTTTTGCTAGCTCGATGATTTCCTTCTGTTATTTCAATAAACCCCCCACTTCTATTTCTTGTCTTCTGCTTCTCTCTTTAGCTCTGAGCTCCACCAATGTCCCTTTTTTCTATTCCCTGTTGTTTTAGCAACACCACATTTATACTTCAATGTTTTCTCTGTCAAAATATTTAATTCTCGACACATTTCGTAATTCTTTTAATTATTTTAATATTACATCAGAAGTCAATAAATGAATAATAAATAGTACACTATATATACTAATTACAAATTCCAGATTTTTGTAAATTAAGGTGTGTTTACAAAATATTTCATAATAAGTCTTGGTTTAACTAAAACTGATTTAGTGTAGCTAATTCAATTACCCACTTTTCGTAAACTAGTTGTAAACAAGTGCTTAAATTATTTTCTACTTACGTAATTCGATGGTTTGTTAAGTAAAGCAATATAAGATAGTTTCTTAAATATTTTATTATAATATTTATACTTAAAAAGTTTTAAATAAAAATCGTTTCTTCTTTAGGTTTCTTTGTTACTTAAACTATAATTAGCAGTATTGCATACTTGTTAATATATTTGCTATTATGTGTAGTATCTTACATAATGCTCTAAAGAACACAGCCTTATCCGAGCTTACATATTTACGTTTCTAATTTACAACACTTTCTTTGTTAACAGGTCTTGGTTTAACAACATCTTCGACGGGCAGACGGGACTCTTTCGACAGAAATACATCTGCATTCTCACCATCATTGGACTACAGACCGAAATGGCCTGCATCTTATGGTTTGGGCGGAAGCCCAAGTCCCCTAACAGCAAGCCTAACGCCGCCTCCGACGGCTGCACCTCTGCAACTAGGAAATCTTGTAACCTCAAGAGTACTATCGGCAGCACCAGGAGCGGAAGCGAAATACAGAAATTCGGTGACGGCAGGAAGCATTTCCGCAAACACCATGTTTGGCTCCACCAATTCCATCTTTAACAAAATCAATACTTTGACAACCGCAGCGGTCTCGAACAGTCTGGACAAAGGGCCGCAGGGTCGATCTCGCTTGCTCGAAGATTTCCGTAACAATAGATTCCCGAATTTGCAACTTCGCGATCTCGCCAACCATATCGTGGAGTTTTCTCAAGATCAACACGGATCGAGGTTCATTCAGCAGAAATTGGAAAGGGCGACGGCCGCAGAAAAACAAATGGTTTTCAATGAAATTTTGTCGGCCGCTTATAACTTGATGACCGACGTTTTTGGTAACTACGTCATACAGAAATTCTTCGAATTTGGCACGCCCGAACAAAAAACCACGTTGGCGCAGAAAGTTAGGGGACACGTTCTACCGTTGGCGTTACAAATGTACGGATGTCGCGTAATACAAAAAGCTTTAGAATCCATTCCGGCAGAACAACAGCAAGAGATCGTCAGAGAATTGGATGGACACGTCTTGAAGTGCGTTAAGGATCAAAATGGAAATCATGTTGTACAGAAATGTATAGAATGCGTGGACCCAGGCGCTTTACAGGTAAGTCCAGACACTAATCTTTAAACAAAACGGAAATTGCTTTAACAAACAATTTTTTAGTCACATTAATTGTTCTGTTACATAATAGCATGTCCCAAACTAATTGCAATGCAACTTTCTATTCTCTATAAGAAGCAGATCATGTAAATTTTGATATTGAGGCCAATTTATATTCGTCTGATTGAACTAGAAATCAATGAAGAAATGCTTACGTAAAATAGCACAGGAAATCAATGTAGAAACTTCACAAGAAATTGTCTAATTCTCAATACATATTGTGGTTGCATTTCCTTATACTTGTTAGTTACTTCCTGTTCTAATAATTCTGTGTTCAAAACCGTGAAGTGTTAACTGTGCACAACATACTGAAAACGAGCAATAACAATGTAGGTTCTCGTAACATTTCAATTTAATTTTCACTTCTTTTTTTTTTCTTAAATTGAATATTTACTTTAGTAAACAACTAATTTAGTTGTTCTTATATCAAATGTTTGTCTGTCTCTATCAAATAGATCGTACAGCCAGACATATTTAATGGATTATTGGATAATATTGGCTAATTTATTGTATTATTAACCCGACTTTCCCTTCAGTTCATCATAGCGTCATTCGCCGGACAAGTTTACACCCTGTCCACACATCCGTACGGTTGTCGCGTGATCCAGCGAATTCTCGAACACTGCACCCCCGAACAAACAGCTCCGATCTTGGCCGAACTCCACGCCCACACGGACCTGCTCATACAGGATCAGTTCGGAAACTACGTCATACAACACGTGCTCGGTAAGCGTACGAAAAACGCGCGCTTTGAGATTTCTAAAAAAGAAAGCTTAAAGTTCTAACGCGTTCCTGTTATGCTTTTAATTTGCAGAACACGGCAAGCCAGAGGACAAGTCGAAGCTGATCACCAGCGTGCGCGGGAAGGTGCTCGGCCTGAGCCAGCATAAATTTGCCAGCAACGTGGTCGAGAAGTGCGTCACCCATGCAACTAGAGCAGAAAGAGCGCTGCTAATCGAAGAGGTTTGCGGATTTAATGACAAGTAAGTTTTTTCCATACGTTTGTTACAGATATGAGTTTTTACCGTGCTATAACTGTAATGTTGTGCCAATAAGTCTTCAGCATGTGGAATCCCCCCAGAGAAGTGATGTTTAGTAACTTCGGTCTATTATTTTTAGCGCATTACATGTGATGATGAAGGATCAGTACGCTAACTACGTCGTGCAGAAGATGATAGACGTCAGCGAGCCAACCCAGAGGAAGGTGCTGATGCACAAGATTCGGCCCCATTTGAACTCGCTGCGTAAATACACCTACGGCAAGCACATAATTGCCAAGTTGGAGAAATTCTTTATCAAGTCGCCGGGGTCGATGGGCTCTATCGGAGGGGAGCTGGGACCAATCGGGCCTCCAACAAACGGGGTCCTTTAATTGTTTCCCAAATGAGGAAGCGATTAATTTTTTTTTTAAGTTTTGGCCAAATTGTGTGATTTTACTATTGGTATATGATGAAACACACACATCCAGTATTTTCCGTTTTCTTTTTTAAATTGCGTTTGTTTATTAATTCCTCCCGTTTGTCAATTGTTTTAATTTTATCGAGTTTTTTTTAAGTAGGTTACGATTAGTTTAGAGAGTTCTTTTTTTTGTATCATCCACGCGCACTTACATATTTACTTTATTCTTTTTCTGTATTATAGTTGTATTTATGTACTTTACATTCATTGCAGTCCATCATCTATGTCTTGTTGGTTGGCTTTTGTTTTATGACGATGATACGTTTTTATTTACTTTTTATACACTAGCTTGTTTTGTTTGCGTAATAATTAATTTGACTTTCGGCGGGCATAAAACAAAAGACAAGCCAAAACAAAATGTCATTCAGTGAAAAGGCATGCATGTGTACAATTTTCATCGGGCTCATAATTACTTTTTTTTTATGTATATTTGTGTTCTTGATCAAGCGAATCTCTTTTGTTCAGTCATCGTGTCAAACAAGAGGTAAAGTAATAACATGAGAGAAAGTGATTCCACTTCAAGGTAAGGGAACGAAACCATGATTAAAAATAAAAATTCATTGTACATAGGTATTTTAAAGAAGTGTCTACCGACGTTCGATTTATAACAATTGATTCAGACAGAGCGTGTTTTTAATATTGTGATATAGTCCTCAGGAAATAGATCTGAAAACACAACATCATTGAATTTCCATTTGTGAATCAAAATTTTCGTAGAGAACTTCATTGAGAATTACAAACCAAAAACGAATAAAAAAAAAATACAAAGCACATTACACACATCCGCTACAAAACACACATAAACCGTATTATGAAAAAACTTTTTTCACCCCTTTTTCTCTTACGTGCACACTACGCACAACCCTGTTGATGACAGTTTCGAATTAAACGAACTTGTCGAAGCATTTATTACTTGCACTTTCTTGCATTTACGAATTTACCTTTGATATATTGACCTATGATGAACTCTTCGTTTACCCTTTATGAAATTTGTTTATTAGTCGGATAGGATGCAGACGATAATTTAGTTTTAGTCAGAGAAATAATTAAGACGTTCTAAGAGGGAAAGCTTCAAAATTAGATTAGTTCGATTTGAGTGCCACTACGGCCACATTGTTTGAAATATTAAAGGAAAAAATTTTACACACACACATTGATAACCCTATTAAACATTTAATGAACATTAAAAAAAAACACTATACCTTTTTAGAGTATTGAACGTAACTATGTAGTTATTTAAAAGAAAAAATTCGAATTAGGGATACCTAGACAAACATTTTTCCTTTTCGTTTAGTTTTTCAAGCACGATCTTAACGATATATACAAAACATATACATATATATAAAGTGTAGTATTTGAGAAATTGTAAAATGTAAATGTAACTGTACAGTTTCTGCATAAATTCCACACGTTTAATTATTGTCACATGTGCTGTTTACGTCTAGACGTTCATTTTCGATGTATTTCGACACAAAACTAACACGATTGAAGCGTTTTATGTGAAAAGTGGCCAAAACAACGTTAATATGCTACAAACTCCGCATAATAATTATAATTTTCGTAAGTTTAAATTTTAATAATAATTTATTGCAGGTTAGGAAGCCAAAAATTAAAACGAAAAAAAATCGTTCTTGTTTCACATTAATGAAAGAGGTATTAAAGTTTAACACGTTATTTCTTTGATGTTTCAGAGAATGGATTAAATTTCTGACAATGCTGATTAAAAAATTTCAGTTGCCAAAAGATTATAACTTTTCAAAAATGGTGGAAAAGTACTGAACCTTTTTTTACTATATCACCTTTTGTACTTACTGTTATTTTTGATCGAATTAAAAACAAAATCTCTGTTTTAAAAATTGCTCTTCATCATCTGCATCTTAGCACAGTCGAACTTCGATAACTCAAATTATGATCCATTAGAAAAAGAGTTTGAGTTATCAAGATTTCGAGTTATCAAAAAAGTTTATTAAAAAAGTTCACATTAAAAAAATATACAAGCATATGAAAAATATTTATAGTAAAAACAAAGAAATGTTTACATTTTTTTCTGAACAAGGTTTTGTTTGATCTGCTTGCTTCGTAAACAGCCTGGACTTTATTTAAACTGTTGTATGTCGGTTGTATTTTGATTGCGGTCCAAAAACGAGTGAAGGATCTGCAATGAATTTTCAATGGATACATTAGATACTTTTTGAATATCTTCCTCGGGTTTCTCCGGTTCCTCCAGTCCGTTTTGTGTTTCCTCGTCTTCTGGTTGTGCGATGTAGATGTCGATAATATCGTTGCTGCAATATATTCATCAAAAGTAACTGATGACGAATCATTTCTCGAATGTATCCAGGTTTCAAATTAGCTTTTTTTAATTGGGAGAAATTGTCAATCGAATCATCAACAATATTCAAATTTTCTTCAATAAAATTCAACGGAATGTCTTCATTCAGGCTTTTTGATTTTCTTTGATTAATTTTAGTTTTTAATTTAGTTTTTTAATTTAATTTTGCAGTAGTATCTGCAGAGAGAAAGGTTTAATTTGATCAATTTTAATTTTCGCTTTGAATTATTGAATGAAGGGTTAGTACAATTGTCAATAAAAAGAATAATTTTTCTTCCTTGGTTCTTCAAAGATTTTTGATGGCATCCAAACTTTTGAATTCGTTTTTTAATCAATATTCAGCCAATTAACACCACAAAAACAACGGGGCTTATTACTTTTGCCGATTAACAATATCTTTGACGTCTCTATTCCATCCATATTCACAGCTAATAACAATGTTACCCTTTCTTTGCTATGCTTGCGGCCATAACATTTTTCATTTTTTAAAATCTCAGAGAGACTTGAAATATAATCCAGTTTCGTCCCCGTTGAAGATGTCTCGTTCTTGATAATTTTCGATTAACTGGGGTAAAACATTACGTTATTTCACCGAAAGCTTTTTTTTAGCAAATACCATTTCTATGGATTAAGGAGTAGCAAAACATGTCAAAACCAAGTTTTTTAATGCGTAACTTATAAGCAAGACTCATCTTTTCTTCCAATTATCAAACCACCCTTTTTCCTTGATCACCCCTCCAGAAGTTGGTAAGTTTCGACTTCTGATAACTCTAAACCAATCCAAAACAGCTTTAATTAAATTTTCATATATTGGCTCTTCAGTCCCTTTGAACATCCATCCTCTTGCAAATCCTTCAAATGCTTTGTTAATGGATGCTTTGTTAACGGTTTTTTCAACCACATGGTCAAAAAATCTTAGATTTCAGCAGTATTAATTCTTCGTGCTTCCACCTCTTCGTCCGCTGAAGAAATGTCTTCTGCAATTTCTTCCTTCTGCTGCTGGTGGAGCCGCTGAACCTCTTGCGTTGTCAGCTCAGTCACGTGATCGTCCACTAACTCTTCGGTGTCTTCTTTGTTGACTTCCAATAACAGATGGTTCCTCCAAACCATCGTAGGTCGTCCTCTCAGGTACACATTTAGGCTACAAAAAATTCCATGCTGAATTCATTGTCCTCAAATGCACTTCATTGTCCTCAAATGAACTTCATTGTACTCACTTGCCCCTCCATTCTTTCTCAATCACTCTTAGACAACGGAGGATATTGTAATGATCTTTGCAGAATTCTCTGAGGGTTACTTCGGTATGATTTGTTACCTCGAAACATCTTTGGAACATTCCCCTGGTGTAGAATTTCGTGTGTAGGGAGTAAATATTTTATCTTGTGAAATTAAATTCACCCACTAAATTATCTTCTAGAAGAGCTTTCAATGCAAGAATTTTCTTCTTAAAGATGCATGGATTTTCCGAATGATAGAGGAGGAGAATGTTTTTCTATCATTCAATAGATTTTTCGTTTGCGATATAAGTTCTCCCAGGCATCTTCTTCCAAAAAAAGGTCCATTCCCAGCACAGTTAAACGCCTGGTTGGGTTGGGTAGCTCCTCATTTTCCACAAACTCCTTAAATCCTTTACAAACTTTTCTGCTGCTTCTGAATTAGAGCTGCTTTGGCAACTTCTCCGTGCATAAAAGCAGTATGTTCCACACTGTTTTTGAAATTATCAAACCAACTCCTGCTGTATTTAAACACCTCTTTTTGATTAATGTCTTTAACTAAATCAATATGTCGCAAATTATTGCTTCAGAAAATCACCTGCAAAGTGTTTTGAATTGACCCAAGGTAACACAAGTTTTTCTATATTTTTTAATCACCTTGACAAATATTTAAGAAAATTAGATTTAGGTCTTAAAAAAGTGTGTACCCATTTCTTTTGAGGATTTTTCTTCTGAGAAGTTACTAACCTAAAATAAAGAAATGGGATTTTTGTAAATAGTACATTAGATACAAGAATAGAAAATTGCAAATGAGGAAATAATGATATTGTGCACATTACAAATTTCATTTTTGGTGGAGAAATGCGAGATCAAAATTGAATTTTCCAATTCCAACCGTAGTCTTAAACAGAATAATATATTACTACGTTCGTATTATTCTTTAGGATTATTATTTTTCATTATTTGTGACATACAGAAATTTGAATTTATCGTTATTTGTAATTGTAACCCTTTCTAGAAAAACTGAATTAGTAAAATAACACCTATTATTTTTTAAATTAAGATAACAAAGCTATAAGAAGATGAAAGCGATAAAAGGGAGAACTTACTTACGACAATTTTTAGCATTATTTAAATTTTTGCAGAATTTGTGGTGCACACACAAATTGATCAATTTTCTTAAAATATAAAATATTCAGGGTACATTTCATCTTTATTACAATAAAAAAATTCTGTGTACTTCTTCAAAAAAAATTAATTTTATACTTAAAAATACTAAAAATCAATATTTTATTTCTATACTCAAATGTACAACATAATTTAATAATAGTATAATAACAATAAGATAGTATGAAAGAAATACCAATGGATTTATCTGCAACGAACAAACAAATGTTGTAAAGAAAATTGAATTGTCCCGTTGTTTATTTTCAATGTAAATTAATGATATGTTTTTTTTTAATAGTGTCTTAAGGTTTAAGACATTATAGTGTTATCGTATCAGGGGATTATTATTTCTATGGATATGATGCAATATTCATCCAGTTACTTTTCAATTTATCTAAAAAAAAATTTGAGTTACTAAATAGATGTATTACTTTCAATTTAAGCTACAGTAGGATTTTAAAATTTCGAAAATTGGAAAAAAACTAATAAATAATAATCGCCCACAACTTACCATAATATAATATATATTATTGTACCATACCCTAATTTTAGATTTTAAAAATGTGTATTAAAAGTGTGGCTTAAATTCAAAGTAATGCAGTACATACGTTAGCATTTTATTAATGTAAAACAATCTTCAAAAATATTGCTACCAATATTCAAAAAAAAAATTGATAGATTTAAGGTCTTTGAGGATTTTTGTAGTTATACTGTAGGTTACTATAAAAACCTGGGATGAAGAAGTTGAATTTTGGAAAATAGTACATTATTTAGATGCAATTGATTGAAATGAGAAAATAATTGGAATTGTGTAAGTTACAAATTTTATTTTTGGTGAAATAATTGCGAGATCAAAATTTAATTTTCCTATTCCAACTGTAGTCTTAAATTACTGCGTACTGTTATACTGTATATTATACAACGTTAATAATTAAAGTGAGAATCTGATCACTTTAATTATTAACGTTGCATAACATACAGTATAACAACTTTAACGAATAATTGCAGTGAAATGAAAATCCAATTGAAATGATCGAAACGCTATTTTGCAATAATTAAAATTTGTCCACTTTATGCTTTGCAGCTAGTTCTCTTTTTTTGACTGTTTGATTTGTGGCCATTATTATTATTATTAATTGGTCTTTAAAGGATTACAAATGCACATTGAGAGTATTAAACATTTAACATTGCTAAATAATTTCTTTTTATAATCATTTTATCACATACAGTTACTTTCTCAAAGAATTAGTTATATTTGTTTTGCAGTTTACATTTCCCTTTTTTTAGATTTGTTAATATATCTGCAATTATGATTATCAATGTTATATAATAAATTACGATTATCAATATTGGAACAGTACAAAAATGGTACATTAAATTTATGTTACAAATACTGATCAATGGAAGTGCAAATAATTGAAATTATAGCAGGAAATCAATGCAAACAGGATGCAGTTAACTTCGTATTATTAAACAAGCTACAAAAATAATTAGTGGATTTTATTCTGCATATAATGCAGAATAATGCAGAATAAAATCAGGCAATGATGAAACATTAAACATACAGTAAAAGGTGATATAGTACTCGAACAATTGAATTTATAGAATGAACAAACAGATCATTTAATAATATGATAAATTAGAAAAAGGACAGAGCTTATTTTTTGAGGTTTTAATGTATTATAGAAGATTGAAAACTGTACCAGATGATTTTTGAATAAAAAAATGTTCTTAATGTTTTATAAAAAGTAAGCATTGTTGACTAAATCTTTAACAGATCATTGAAGTGAATTTTATAATTGATGATTCTTCTCGTTATTTGATGATTCTTCTTATTAATTTGATGATTAAACTTGGCAATTTTTTTTACATAAAATGCTTCAACAATACATATAACACACTCACATAACACGTACCCATACGCACTTCGCATTTATTGTATTAACTGTTATAGCTGTGAAGAAAAATTTTAAAGTGAAAGTTTTCTGTGTCCGTTCACGTGTAACGAGGATTGATTTTTGAACAGATAATTTTGTGGTACTTTTCGAAGGCATTTGAGGTTTTTGAGATATTCTAAAAGGGTACAGTTGCGTGTGAAGGGGCACAAAAAACTTGGGAAATTTTCGGAAGTAAGTTATCCTCCGATATGTGTACATAGGGTCCCGTTTTTTGTATTATATGTAATATAGTTTCGTTAACATTTCCAAACAGCCACACAACGGTAGCATTGTACACTTATTAGGGATCACTATGGGGTTTTCGGCGCCTCAAGACGGGCTCCCCACCAAAATTATCGCATGTATATATGTTTTAAATTTTTAAAAATATTTGTAAAGCGCAAACGAAAATGTGTAATAATATGTACAATGTTGTATAATAGAGTTTTACGATCTTCTAATTTTGCTATGAGAATATTAATTTAGACACGGGGTTGAGCGGTGATGATTTTTTTACACGACTCGGGTTATTTTAAGAATCTCCACGGGATACTAACAAGCAACCGTTTCACATTCTAATCGGGCTTCTATTTAAAACATGTGACTTATGTAAAATTATTATATGTAAATAGATTGTAACATATGTTTTATAATAATTAATTTATTCTCAAATTAAATGTGATACAAAACGCGATATACTTGTACATCTCTTGGAAAGAAAATTGTTGAAATATGAAAAAAAGTCTATTTGAGCCGGTAAAATGCTAAATGCGAAGGGTGTCCGAATTTTATGGTACTAAATGTAATTATATATATAGGTATTTTTAAACAAAAGAGAACCCTGTATTTATTTGTATATTTTTAACGACTATTAATTAAATTGTATAAAGACACGAGTATTTTTATACGCCCGACGGGTTCGTATTAAAGTCACAATCGTTCAACGTCCCTTTCCTGGAGAAACTATAGGTGGTGTAAAATTCTGTAACTGGTGGGGAGTCGTCGGGGTAATTGAGGAAAATAACGGAACTGCCAATGCATGCGATTGGTAAACGTGGCCTGAGACTGATGTAAAGATGTAAACCTTAATAAAAAAAAAATGATTAAAAATAATTTTAAAACATGCTGTAAAGTGTAAATTCATATTTGGTTAAACTGTATATTACACGTGTAAAGTACCTTTGTAAAATTAAGCCGTTTGGAAATACATATTATATGATTATTGTGTAATAATGACAAAAAAGTAATGAGAAAAATGTGTAAACTATATATTCTAAATTGAGCGAGATCTGGCTATTTATAGAGTAATTTAATTGTTTTGGGGGTTACTCAACCACCCTCTGGGTAGCTGGGCGGGGGATCACTCGTTTTTAAACGTCGTACGCAAAACTACTTTTTGTTAGTGTAGTTGTAATTTCTGTCGATCCATATGTGTAGAGAAATCAAAAAAGCTACTAATTGTAGCGGAACATCTTTATATTAACGACTGTTACACATGTGCATTGACAGAGAACATATGCCTATATTATAAAATATTGTTTTGTGTATGGAAAAAGTATAATATAAATATATATAAATACATATATCGCTCTCTCTTCTCTCTCTATCTCTCTCTTAATGTGGATCCACGGCTGTATATTACTTTAATAATTTATGGATATGCGATGATCTATTCTATGTATATGTAACATTATTGAATGCATGTTAGTTTTAAAATAAAACAGTAGCATTAAAAGTATATATATTATATAAATATTTCTCGTTATGTATATTAATGTAACTCTCGATTTTATTATTTTTTACCACAGTAGTAAATAAATAATAATTTGAAAAAAAAGTTTCGACTTTTGTATTTATTTTTTTGCGCGCTTAGCCAGAGTGTGTTGCTGCTTATAAATTTAACTTTAATAGGAGTATTTAATAATGTTTATATAACGCAAAGTCTGATATATCATATTTTTTTATTTAATCAAATTGACAGTTTGATTTAATAACCGTCAGTTTGGTGATTTTATTTGCTTCTTCGTTGAATATCCTTGTACATCCAGATGATTTAAAAAAAAACTCTATATTTTGCCCTTAATGAATTATTTAGCTGTAGTCTCATCTAAATATACTCTCTATAATTGGATTGAATGAAAAATAAACAATGTTCGTCCTACGAAAATTCTACTATTAAAAACATCTTTCTAAGATAATTTTATATTTTTGATACAGTGCGGATACTAGTATATCGGAGAGCTTTAGGTGTTTAATTTACGTAATTAGAATTTAAGAATAGTTAAAAAAAAAACAGGCGGTTTTTTCGCAGGACGATCATGCCAAGATATTTATAGTAACAGAAAACAATCAATGTGTAGACCATTTTTCGAGTACATACATGAAACATTAAATAAAGCAGTTAGAGAACGGTACGTTTAAAAATTTGTTCTAAAATATTTAGGATTTAGGAATTCTTGTATATTAATATCATAGCTGTACAAAAAGCGGCGCCCTACCGGTGCCATGTTTGTAATTTACTTCGTAACAACAATAAAAGAATTAAAATATTCAAAACGATCATGAATGCTAATACGCCTCCCCTCGCTCCAGCTTCTTATAACGTTAACAATCTATAACATTTATTTTTAAATGTTCATCGACAAATACTGTGTTTAGAAAGTTTCACCCTTTTTAATTCGAGATCCAGGTAAGGTTTTATACATAATTATGTGTGCACCTTATAAAATCCTTGTTTTTTTTAGAATGGAGAATAAATAATAACATGCTTTGGATGATGAAATATTATATGCAGCACTCATATTTTTACTAACACAAGGTACGAGATAGTTTATTCTGCAGGAAAATGCTGACCATTTTTTTCTGCTACGTACAGAACATAACTCTATAAACCTCAGAGGTGAGTTCGCTGCCACTGCAAAATATTTCGTTAGGGCCAATCTATTATCATATTAAAAATAATACCTTTATTAAAATAATGTAAAAAAAAATTACAAAAATAAATAAGGAAAGAAAGTCTTCTGTATCAGAATATTCATTTATATCTATAATAAAACTTTTGAGCTTCCTGAGAAACATAGGAATTTTCTACGTTAATTACATGCTTTATACAATTCTTCCGCAACATGTCTTGTATTTGACTCACTTGTTTGCGTATTATATCCACCAGATTGGTTATTTTTGCGAGTGCTTCTTTCAATTCACTCGAAATCAGTTCGATGGGTTTTAAGACGCAGTAGTATGGGAACAGCTGTAAATCTGTGTGCCCTTCTTTATTGGCTTTTTCATCTACCATGTACAGAACAGAAATATTCTGGGCTTTTATGATTTATAGTAATTTTGGTTTAGTTCTCCCCCTCTTCGCGAATTGTTATATTGTTTCTTTCCATATACAATACATTTCATATTTCTATATACACCACTCAAAAAACTTGTGTAACAAATATTGTTTCTTTAACCCCCAACAATCATATTGTCTTAAAATATTTTTTGAAAAAGGAGCAAAAATTCCTGGAAACAAAGGGTTAACGCTTAGAGTTTATTTAAAAAAAAATGTTTCAAATGAAAGTTACAGTATTCAGTCCCCCCACAACATAACATTATTTTCATATAGACAGATGTCCCATTTCTTCCTTTCTTTTCATGACGAAATTCATATCCCGTATATTATCACATTTTTAAATTCCTTATCGAATTTATGGTTTATCGATTTTATTAAACATAAATTTGCCCAAATTCGCACTGTTTAGAGAGGTCGGGGGGGTTAGATGAGAGAAAGTCGTTTGAGTGTGCCACACTATTATAGTTGATTTATTAGGTGTTGAAAGAAATGAAAGCACATTATAGCACATGAAAAATTGAAATTTATTTTATAAAATAATGTCGGAGACAAATAAACTTCTACCATCTCGTTTTCATATTCCCTAGAAATATAAATAACATCTTTCTTATTTTCACATTTTGTAATCATCACTCCGCTGGCATATCTTGCAATTATTTCTCCTTTCTTCAGCTTAGCCTTTTTTGTATCTTCTGGAGAATTTTTTCTGTGAATTCTCAATGTTCCCATGCAATGAGTTTTTGAGCTTCAAAAGATGAGTCGACCAAACTAAAACTATTGTAGAAGTTATCTTTATGAATTTTTGAATTTTTTTACCGTTCAGTAAGTGCATAACTACTTTTTCTGTATGCCCTTTTCCTCCAAAGTTATCTAAGTGGTGTTCACCCCCAGGATAGAATAGTTCACGTCCAGAATAGAATATTTCAGACATCTTTTCATTCAAATAATTGATCACTCGTCTTATTTTATATCTTCGGTGGTCTGCATTTCTCGAAAAATGTAGTACACGAAGTATAATGAGAAACCTATTTCCGATGATACTATTTGCAATACCACTGTTATAAAATAATGGGTCTTTTTCTTCGAATAATCTTAAATTTTTCTTATTTTCACCAACCCCATGCGCATAAACACTCAAGAAAAATGAGGAATTCCTCTACCGTCAAATCTGCCCAAGCAGTAATTCTAGATTTATCAGTAACACCTTTCGAATTAATGTCAAATTCTGAATCATTTCTTAAAAAAACCAATTCTTTTTAACAATTTCCTGAATTGTTAAAAAATATTTTCAACAATTCATCTGTATAATTGTTTTTTGCAAAATACCGCATTTGTTTCTGTTTCGAAAGACTTGGGACGAAGGACTGGAAATCGATTGATTAGTCGATTGAAAACTAGTGGGAACCGTGTTTGAATTATAAAAAAATGGTATTAGAAAAAATGCATTTAAAGTTTTAAAACTACAGGTTTTATCTTCTAACAATTTGATAACATTTACATTTTATTACTTATATCTATAGCTGATTAGATCCAGCACCTGTTGAGCAGATTGTTTACTTTTTAGCATTTTTGGTTTGTTTAGAGGCAACGGATGATCCCTGAACGAGATGAGTGGAGATATTTTGAATTGAAAGTGGAAATTAGGGAATTTGGACTTTCGTTATTATTATGAGTATTGGGCCCCAGGCATTTCTCCAATAATTCATCGGAGGTCAAGTAGTGGTTTTTCACGATGAAAAGTTGTTAGCGTTCCAAGAGCTCTGCTCAACAGAACCAGGATTTCTTCCAACTGCTAACCGATAACAGCTATGTAACCATAATAAAGTTGTGTTTATCCTGTAATTCCTATATTTTTCATCTTTTCACAAAAATTCTTTCACCTGCTTGCTGTACATAGAAGGATTAATAAGAAAATAATATACTATAATAATTTTCCCTAAATATGGAAATCTTCCTCTTCTATGGAATCTCCTTTTGCCCCACTAGAATGTAGCAGTTTTTTTTCCTGCAACTGGTATCAAAATTGGTCTATGCCTTTCAGTTCTGAGTTAGTCTCTCATTTCGTTCATGAATTTTTCCTTTTTAATTCCTATTCCTCCTCCTCTCCTTTCTTCTTTTCTTTCTGATTTTATTCTGTACTTCCTGTTATTTCCTCCTGCTGCACTATATCTTTGACTAATTTTTTGTCTGTCCATTTGTTTTGTATGACATTTTTTCTCTGTCTATTTTTGTTTTCCCCGCAATTTTTCATGTCTTATCTATCTCGCCCATTTATTATCAGTTTAGTACTTTTTCTTTGCTTTTTAGGCTACTGTTGCATAGTGATTTGATATCACTATTTAATATAGTGATCTTGCGTAAATCCAAAAGTCCAAGAGGCAAATGCTTCAAAGCCAGCTTTGGGAATAAGTTTCTTGAGTTACATTTTCTTTTAATATTAATTAGATAAAACGAAATTGTTTGAATTTTTTAATGCTTTTTGAATTTTATTTTTTTATGTCAATATAATTTTTATCCTTTAAGCTCGAGTATTCATTCATCTGCAGTAATAAAGAAACAAATATTTTTGAAATTTTGGTTTCGATCATTTTTCTATCGATTTTACCATATACACAATTTTTTTGATACGTTTTGTTTGTATTTTAAGAAGTTGAAAATGACTCATTTCCAATAATTGGAGATGGAAAAAAAGTATTAAAACACAAAAACAACCAATTTTGGTTTATTTTTATACAAATCTACAAATGTAATACATAATTTGTTTTTACTTAGCTTAGAAACCTGTTTTGAGATGGCATCTCTATTTAATTAAAAGATATTTGATAAAAGCAACTAAGATAATAAAATTTTCTCTCTAATTTTGCCAACATTTGCAAACATACACCTGCCGTGCACAGTTTGTAACCAACCAGACCTCATTGATGAGGATGAAATTTTGAGAATCCTGTATTTTAGTTCATTAATAGATTAAATTTAGACGTTTATTAGAAATAACAGAACTTTTGAACTCAAAAAAATAAATTACTTTTAGAGATGGAACATTTTTGTTCAATTCACCACCATTTGCCTCCTACTCTGATCTTTTCCTTCCTCTGCAAATTGATGAATTAATGATTATTTGCTCTACTGAAACAACGGAAAATTGTACAGTTACATCGAAAGTCCACCATATTTCACACATTCCAGATTGGTGCCTGCTCGGGGCTATTTGGGCAATGGGTAAGTACAATTTAGTTACTTACACTAACGTGGCCACTTATTTTAAAAGCATGTCATTTAAGATGGTGATGAACCTTCCATATAGTGCCCATAAAATAAATAAATAAATAGCTAAATAAAGATGAGGATTTATTGCGTCAAGCGTAGATTTCTCGTTTTACATCTTTTTAATAACAATAGCAATTACTTATTTGGAAAAAATATATAATATGCTTGTAAATTGGTATTTTGGATAACACTGAAACATAAAATATTTTGGATTTTCAGAACCATCTTACTTATGGACAATTTAACCCATTTAACATACCTTCTTAGTTCTTAGAAAGCTTACTTCTAACCTTTCATACTCCTTCCCTATTTGGATTAGGTCTAGGGAATGTATAAAATAGTTGAATTTGAAAGTATAACGGTGTTATATCATAACACGATATTTTTCGTATCTCTCGTAGAAGAAAGGTGGTTTATGTTTATTTCAAAGCGTCGAAAGGGATAACAAATTTTTAATTCCCCTTGAAAGATACCTGAAATTCGGACCTTACTAGTATTGAAATCGCAGTTTCTTTAAATATATATGGTAGGGTTAAATTGGAAAAAATCATTTTGCTTTATTTTTTTTAATGGTTTCGCCTTAAAAAGAAGAAAAACTTTTCATTGTAACTACATATCACGTAGTGGTCTGAAATTGACAGATGACAGTATCTATGGTTTAAGCCAAATTAAACTATTCACATCCTGTATAGTTGAAAATAATTTCAGTTTATACATCTCGATCAAGATTTTGTATTTAAATTTTTCTTGTGTATTAATCATCAGGGGGATATCCTAGTATTGCTTCACCCTGTATATAATTATAGTCTACTGAAAAAACAAACTGTGGATTTAAAATAGTGAAGTAAATATTTAAATTTGATTTATTTGAATTATTAAAATGTTTTAAATTTTTCGAAATTTATTTGACACCTGTAAGATAGAAAAAGGTGAATTTCTGTTGGCATAAAAGTTTACGAAAAAAATAATAATGCCCTAACAATCTTCTTAATACTTGTACAAAGTACTGCATCAACTTAACTACCACATTGACGAAAACATAGAATGTTTACCATTCATTTACCAATTACCATATTACATCCTGATGACGATTCCTCAAGTAAACCACTGCTATAAACATTTCGCAGTAAATTAGTAATGAAAATCACTGGTTTCTGATTGAATTTGGATCAGGCTGTATATAATATACATTTTCAGAAAATTGTGCCAATTTGGTGGTTTATTTCAAAAATGTTTGTAAACTGAATCCTAATATATTTTTCCATGCGTGTGGATATTTATATTATAAAATTGTCGGCGGAACCAAGTTTTATAAAGCACATGAAGCTTATTTTGGCTTTCCCGTGTTAAATAAAGTGAATCGTATGCAGGTGTACCAAATTCGATGCTCACCATTGGTATCTTGGAAAAGGTAAGAGCTACAGACTCGATTAACTGAAACAATATGGGGGTGTCTATCTAAGCTGTTCAGCTCTTCTTTTTTTTCCAAAAAAATGCATTGCCTACTAGATGTGCTGAAAAAACTGAAAATCGTCATTTTCTTCAAATGTGAACATTTTCCATATTATTTATCGTATCAAAAAATGTCGAGAGAAAAAGTTGTAGATATCAAAACATTTTGTAGGATAAATAATAAAAATTTCTTTTACCTTGCACCAGGTTCGAGCTGACCCAAAGTTGTATTTTTTAAACGGAAACAATAGTTGATTTTGACATTATTAAATTACTTGACTTTTTTCCTTTCCAACGGTATAAGGTTCGAGGTATTTATCTTTCATAGTTTAGGAGAAAATGAAGAAAAATCATATTCCACACAGATTTGAAGCCATATCACACCATCCATGATTAAGAACTATGTTTTGTTTTCAAAACAAAAGACTGCACATCTGGTATTTAGTATCTTTTGTGCTTTAGTAGATATAAAGAAAAAACAGTTCTGCTAAAATTTAGTACCTCAATAAATTGCAAAAAAAAGGAAACATGGAAGCAATAAACATGGTAATAGTAAACATGATAACAATAAACCGAGTAACGATAAACATGGAAACAATAAACATGGTAACAATAAACACGATAACAATAAACCAAAATATTCCTACAAAAGATGTTCAATATGGCGGCCGTTTACTTCTAAACATTTGTTAACACGCTTTTCGACACTTTTTCTACAATTCATTAACACTAACGGGGTTAAAAGCCTGTATAACACTTTCTTGCAAATCATTAATACTGTTATAACTCATTCCGTATACCGCATATTTTATATGGCCCCACAGGAAAAAGTCTAGTGTGGACAAATTCGGAGATCTCGCTGGCCATCGTGTGGGGCAGTTCGTTGCAATCCACCGATTTCCGTATCTTGTTACTAAATATTCAGCAACAACTCTTGAATTATGTGCCGGGGCGCCGTCCTGCTGAAAGAAAATAGTTCTCTCCTCTTGAATTGGTTGATCATCCAACGCATCTTCAATTTCCTGTTGCAGCAATTCGAGATATCTGTTTGAGTTAAGTGTTTCGTTAAAAATAAACGGACCCAATAAACGGTTTCCCAAAATGTCGCACCACACGTGACATTCAAATCGTAAAACTATTTTCGGATTTTCATTATTCCAATAATGG
>JAWQRJ010000049.1:0-31950 GCA_033557515.1 Diorygopyx duplodentatus
ACATCTTCGAGGAAACCATGAGTGAGTGCAAACTGCGAGCATGGACTGCATTCAGAAATGTGGTAAACAACTTTTTGGGGAACACGAAAGCTGCAAATTACAACACTTTTAGCGTCAAAGTTCACTTTCTTCATGCTCATCTAAATTTCTTTCCTAACAATCTTAGTGATTTTTCGGAAGAACATGGCGACCGCTTCCATAAGGATATTAAAGTGATGGGATATTAAAAGAGATACCAAAGAAAGTGACTGTATATATGATGGCCGACTATTGTTACATGCTGAACAGAGATTGTACAAACGCTCACCGAGGACAGTAAAAAAAGAGGAAGTTTGGAGGGGAGCCCAGTGGCAAATGTTAGGTATATGTGCTTTTGAATATGTATTTATATTTATCTATTCCGTACACTCCTCCAGAGAACATTTTCACACGTTACCAACGTTGCCATACAGCAATATCATTAAAAAACACGTTTTTTCAAATTTTCACATTTTCGTCATTTGTGAAAAAAACCTGACGTGATACGGAATTTTGGAGGTCATTTTCGGAATCTGCGCAAAAAATCCATTCAGATACACCCATTCATTTGAAAACAGAAAAAAGTTGAAAAATTGCGATCAGTGTTATTCGATTATCTTGGCAAAGCACATCAAAATGTTTTTTAACTGTACGTTGACGTTTACTTTTAAACGGGTGTACTTTTTAAAATTGAAATCATTTTAATTTTTTAGAAATTATTTAAAGAGTTTAATTTATAGCTCAAATCAAATTAAATTCGCCTTCGAAGTAGTTGGTTGAACAGATTGACTGTCAATTCGCGATTGAGTAACAGTCAATCGCGAATGAAACTCAGCTTTTGTTGTTTTAAGCTCAGAAGTAGTGGCAACAAAACAAATGATTTGTTAGTCAATGTGCAAAGTACTTGGTAGACCGAACTCAATCGATTCAAAACACATTTTTAGTCCTTTTTCAAATTTAATGCTGGTAGTATCATCGACATACAGCTTTAGCTTGTTTTATAGTATTAGATAGGAAGATTGCAACTGTACTTACCCATATCTTTTTGTACAGGAGTAAATGGATAACAAAAGAAATAAGCCCGAATATATAGGAAACACCCTAAGTGTATATATTTATAAACACATTCACACTTACATGAAGTTGTATTTACGGGAACACAGCCTTTTTGATAAGTCGATAGAGGATAACAGTACGAAATATCAAAGAAGAGCTGTGCAGAACATAGTTTCGAGAGCCAGTGGTCCTCAGAACTGCATTCCATCACTTACAACTACAATAATAATTGCTAACACTTTAAAAATTTTCGATACACCGAAAGAGATGATTCAAAAACCAATCGTTTGCCTTGTTTTTCGTTGTAAATAATGTACAAATTCATAAGTGGGAACCGACTATACATTAAAAAGTAACTGGACCGTCATTGCTGAGCAACGTTTTAGGTTATTAAAGCAAAAAACGTCGGGTCAGCAATAACGTTCCAGTCTGCGCCGCAATTGCAGCAATACATGAAGCACACCATATACTATCAATAAAATATTAAGACAGCTGAATAACTATTTCTACACATGTATAACTTACTAAAAAAAAATCTTATAATAACCGTACTTATTTTATACAATTGTAAATACAAACCATCATCACTGAACCAGTAGAAATTTTTAATCACAAATAAACGTTTCTTTTAAACGAAAGCAGTTAATAGCGAACACTTTTGATTATGACACCTTGAGTAGTTACACGAAAGTCAGGTATGATGATGGATCATTACAAAATGTTTATTTTTTTGCTGATTTTTTTGTGTTTAAAATGAGATTATCAATGAAGCCCATCTATATAAAAAAGGGGAAACTAAAACGGAAACGTGAACTCTAACACTACACTAGACACTAACTTTAATTATTTTTACAATTGTATACGTATTTTTAAAAAAGGTCGATTTAACGACATGTATATATATAATATATAAAAAACTGTCCAAACGTCTTATTCACTCAAAGAAGACAATATAAAATATTTCATTTACGAGTATTTCAACTATCAAATTTTTCGTGTGGACATCTACGTATCAACCAATCGAGAGACCGCAATAATGATAATCAAAGACCTAATTTCTTTTTGTTTGTTCAGGTTTAATAAATTGGCAGTTTTGTCGTTCACTTTTGGTCAAACGGTTACTGCTCGGAATGCTCCGGATTTGTTTTTTTTTCTAATATATAATATTTGTTTGGTTTCTAACACATAGAAAAGAGTTCGTTTATTATATGTATACAGAACTGTCGATGCTGCTCCAGGTGTTTATTCCTCTACTGCCACTGGAGCCGGTTGCTGCAAAGAAAAGTTCATTAAAATCTATAAAGATGAGTAAATAGATTTCATGCAAAGTATTAGGTGCACAATATTAAAATCATGTTTCTATAAGGAAGCTTTCATTCTTTCATTCATTATTTCCAGGCTGGATGTTGTAGTCATTGTTTGGGTGCAGATGTTCAACAAACTTAACTGCTGGCAGCTTCAGTATTCGGTATACTAATAGTTCTGCAATTGGGTTCTGATTACCCTTCTTCTTCATTATCATTGGTCCTGTTATAGTACCCATCCTATGTTTTATTCTCCTGTCTCTTCTCTTCAGCCTATGTGCATTATGTAGAGCTGACTTCCATAAATGGTTTATGTACAGATTATCTGTATTATCTATTAATCACCTCCTTTCTGACTAAATTGTAATAATCAATAGTTACAGTATTATCATCAGTCTATTACAATTTATCCAGAAGGGGGAGATTGGAGATAACACAGTATCCAAAGTACATCAAAATGGGGGAAGGACTCAACATGCTCAGGAATACCCCGTAAGATACTCAGAGAGCACTGAAGATGTCAGCAGTTAAGTTTGGCAAACATTTGCACCCATTGTGTGGACATGATTTTGCAAAGTTATTCTTAAAAATGCACCAAAAATAACTTGAAGATTAATAAAGTTTCAGAATGTAATGTTTAGAACATGGTTTTTAGAAAACTTTGTATCCACAGCCCTGGATTTCCATGTCTATATATATCTAATGATGCTGTCCAGAAATGTTAAATGTAGATTTTGAAAATTTAATAAAATGTATATTATCTGTCCTACCAATCTGATTTTCTCCACTGCTGAGATGTAACTTAAGAATATTTTATTATTCAATAAAAAACTTCACAACTTTTTAATATTGGTTTGTTAATATAAATTTGATGATGGATTGAAATTTATCATATTAAAAAGACTAGCACATATTCTATCACCTGCCATTTCCAAAACCATAAATTCCCATATAAAATCTGGTACATTTCCTGACTGTATGAAGTTGCTAGAGTTACACCTGTATTTAAAAAGGGAATCAAGACCAACTTATGCAACTATCGCCCAATGGTTTTGCAGAAAAGGCTTCTACACTACTTCGGACAGATCGATTAACCGAGTAAAAATCAACATGGTTTTCAAAACAAGAGAAGTACTTTTAGTGCCATAACAGACCTTACGGAATGTATATATGAAGGCTTAGACAGGAAGGAATCAGTTTTGGTGATTTTTCTGGACTTGTGTAAGGTTTTGTAATGTTGTGAACCATCAAGTTCTGTTGGATAAACTTTGGAAAATTGGTGTAAAATCCAATGCTCATCAGTTGTTCCCCAGTTATTTAAACAATGTACCACAATATGCATCAATTTGGAACATAAAAAATGATATAAGTGCTATACAGCGATTCAAAGAACATGATTTTTGGAAAGGCACAGACTAATTTTATGAAACTGTGTCAAGAATGGACTAATCAAAATTGTATATGTCTCAACAAAACTAAATGTAACTATATGATTTTAATAACACAAATGTAAACTTCAAATTAACAATCGCAACCTTCAGGAAGTATCAAGGTACTTTGGGTGAACAATAGACAGTAAACTAAATTTCAAGGATCATATTGATACTCCTAAGACCAAAATCACGATTTGTATTTTCTTCGAAGAAACGCCCATCTATTAAATTTGAAAACCAAATATCAACCTTATCATGCCTATATCAAGACGTACTTGATGTTACTTGCCATCTATCTGGAGCCATGCAAGAAATCAAGATCTGAACCAACTGCAAGCTATCAAAAATTGAGCAATTAAAATTATCTTTCGTTAACCTCTAAGATACAGTAAGTTTTTATTATATAATGAAAAACAACTGTTTCAAATTAGGAAACTAATTAAGCTGGAATAAATAATAGTGATTTTCAAGATTGGAAACAGCTTATCCACACGCAGGTGAACTTACAAACAAACTCCAACTTTCATGCACATAACACCAGAACGAACCAACACTATCATTATCATTCTCATTCATCTTGGAAGAACTATCTTTTTTCCAAGTGTCAGGAATATATATCAAAACAGAATCTCCCACAATGCTGTTTTATGATTTAATGAACCACCAAATAATATGAAAAATGTGCCAAGACGATGTATTTCGATTTTGGATACAAAATTTTATTTCTAAGAAGAAGAAAAGATCAACAGCCTAATGTGTTCTAACTGTATGTATGTACTTTTTTGAACATTCTGTACTATATGTTATGTAGCCTATCATCAGATTCTTGTAGTCTTTTAAATAAATTAAAAAAATATATGTAGTCCACATCCGTTTGTTGGGTCCATGTTTATGTCTTGTTTACTCTTGCTGTCAAAAGTTATAACAGTTCGTCTGATGGTTGTTTTGGTACACCATTACACAAATTTCAATTTTTCTTGTATGGTTTTGATGTCAATCGAAAGGTCGATGATATCAAGTTTCAAAAATTATTAAGTTGAAAGTTTAGGACTTTGATACCCCAAGCCATCATTCATTGTTTAAATAATTTGTATCAATTAATAGATTTCATTGTACTGAGTCAAAAATCTTGATACTGGATTTCTTTATTGGCACATAATTACTTACTCAAATTTGAAAATATTTTATTAGATTGTGATTAAAATTATGAATCATCACATTTTCATAAACACAAATCCAAATTTGATGGTCCCTTGATACAGATTAGGTAGGTTTGAGATAAAAACATCCTCAACACTAGGTTCTACCACAGTCGATTTAAAGCATCCAGCTCAATTGTGCGTTAGATACATTTCTATAAATATACAAAAGTATCTAGGTGACAAGCCAATGAGTTTATAATAATTCCTCTAGAAATATATTTGTTTTGTATTTTGTTCAATATTACTGATAAGTGCATGCTGTGGTATTTATTTTATTTATTTAAATGATGAAGTTACAAGTTGTAGTTTCCATTTGGACCCAAGGAGAAAGATAAATTCCTGAATTACAAAATGAATCATTAATTATTCTTTTGTAAGTCATTATTTTTTTAAAATAAAATATTAAAGATAGAAACACATATTTAATTAAATAATGGTATTGTACAAAACAGTTAATTTGTTAGCACATTGTTCCTATTTTTCTATTATTTCATTTTGGCACGAATACAAAGCTGAGTTCTCTGCTAATAGATTGAGATAACACAAGTGAATTTACCGCTTTAGCATTATTCACTTCTGTTATCTCTAGTTCTCTGCTAATACATTGAGATAACAGATGTGAATAATGATACAGTGATAATTTCTCACTTTTGAATATATTCAAATGTGAGAAAAGCTGAGTTCTCTGCTAATTAATACATTTAGATAACAGAAGTGAAATTATCGCTTTAGCATTATTCACTTATGTTATCTCTAGTTCTCTGCTAATAGATTGAGATAACAACTGAATCATCCTAAAGCGATAATTTCCCTTTCGATTATATTCAAAAATGGGAAAAGCTAAGTTTTCTGCTAATAGATTAAAATAACAGAAGTGAAATTCTCGCTTTAGCATTATTCACTTCTGTTATCTCTAGTTATCTGCTAATAGATTGAGGTAACAGAAGTGAATAATGCTAAAGCGATAATTTCTCACATTTTAATATATTCAAAAGTGAAAAATTATCGCTTTAGCATTATTTACTTCTGTTATCTCTAGTTCTCTGCTAATAGATTGAAATAACAGAAGTGAATAATTGTATTGTTTTTTTGTCCTATTTAGTCAGGTGTATTCTGAATGAAAAAAAAATTTGTTTGTACTTTTCTGGCTGCGTTTAATTAAAATTAATCTATCCTACATGTTTTGCACCATCATTGTGCATCATCAGGGATATTGTCGTAAGACAGTTGTAATTAGCCTGTTCTTTAGTCTATTTACAGACTTATAATCTGTCTAATGTATGATGATGGAGCCAGTTGATAAAATTTATGTTGTATTTCTGTTGTGGAGTGTCTGTTTATTGTGTTTTTGTCAATTTTTATGTCCATGTTGTCGTTTTGGTGGTGACGTGTATATGCAATTGTTATTCACAGAAGTGAATAATGCTGAAGCGATAATTTGTCACTTTTGGATATATTCAAAACTGAGAAAAGCTGAGTTCTCTGCTAATAGATTGAGATAACAGAAGTGAAATTATCGCTTTAGCATCATTCACTTCTGTTATCTCTAGTTCTCTGCTAATAGACTGAGATAACTTTTGAATATATTCAAAAGTGAGAAATTATTGCTTTCGCATAATTGACTTTTGTTATCTTCATCTATTCGTAGAGAACTCAGCTCTGAATTCGCTCTGAATTCTGAGATAATAGAAAAATAGGAACAATATTCCATTTTTAACAATACCATTTAACTATATGTTTCTACCCTTAATATTTAATTTTAATAATGAAAATCACATTCTTAATTATATAGAAAGTACAACGAACGCTGTAATCTAAAAATATATGCAAGTTATTTTGTAAGCAACTATGTGGATTTTATTCAAAGCGAGAAATATTGTTTCATGGTCAGCTACAAAAGTAAGTATAAATCAATGCTTTCCGCTTTTTAATACTTTGACTGCCAGTGGGTTGACTGCTTTGACACTATTTGGCAGTCAAAGTGTTAATATATTTTACAGGTCATTAACCTCTTGTTGAATATCTAGAATGAAAGTTTTTAAATAGGGAACATTTAGTTCATTTTGTGAAGACCTTGTCGACTGAAAATACTATCAATCGTGCAAAAATACATTCTGTGCATCTTTATTGGTGCTATGAGACAATACTGATATTCCACCAACCAACTTGTAATACATAACTAATTTAAAGCAGTTTGCATTTTAAGATCAACTGACTGAAATGGCAGGAAAGATACTTCTCGGAATTATGCATCTGTCCTAATAATCATATAAAATGCACGTATAAAAATGTCCAGTGAAACACGAGAGATAAGATTTGCTGTTCGTGGATCATCCACTGAGGTTGCTGCTGTTCTTCTCACTAATAAAGTTAAACTGCTAGACGTAAGTATTATTAGCATGATCGTTAGTCTACAAACAGTAGTAATTGACAGTTGTTTTTAGGTCATTAATCATAAAGTTTACGGATCGTCTTATAAGCATGGGAATAAATGCAAAGTGGTATTGAATAGGTGATTGCAAATATTAGTTGCATTTAGGGGGTGCAGCAAGTATCAGCATCCTTTTTCTTTTATATAATTTGTGCCATCAGTACACATAGTCAGTTAAGATTTATAAGGTAAGCATGCCTCCAGCATCATAGCTATGCGATATTTTTTCCGGGTTTTGCATAGAATTATTGAATTTCTAAATGAAATACAAGATGGATGTTGTATAAATAGACATTGTTAGTAGCAAACCACTCAGAAAGATGCATTGTTAATTTCTGGTTTGCAGTAACCATTCAAAGGCGGGGAGAGAAGTTATTCAATTCATTAATTACGACCTAAAACTAAAGTAGTAGAGTTGATAAGGGGTGTGTGGATTGGAGTTTAGTGGCTTATTTTTTCTTTACTTTTTTATTTTAGCATTGGATTATGATGCTTTGATAATTATTGTATAGAAAATGTACTCTTATAAAAACTCCTCAAGAAGGAATCACTTCCCAAAGTTTGTCCGTGTATTTTGTAGTCACCATATATTTTTCTGTTGATTTCTATAATTGCTATAATTGTTTATGAATGAAGTGGATTCGGTAAGTTATTTTAATAATTTTTTTATATTTTTAGGATTTAAAAAAAATATTTTTTAAGAATTTCTATTAATTGTCTGCCTACGTATAATTTTTGTAACAATATCTCTTAAGAAAATAAATTTTGTCAAAATGTTATTACATTTTTAACTTCTGCAGAGAGATAGTTCTGAATTTACAAATATACATGGAAAGTTCGAGATTAGAAATAATCTCTTGTTCCGAATAATGGGATATGTTGTAAAATGTGTACACTTCTGCTTATTTTCTGAAATGGTTAATAAAAATTAAATAACCAGAAGTGTAGGCATTTTACAACATATCCCAATATCTACGTTGTTGATAAGTGAGAAAACTTTGGTATTAAACAACAGGGTTCGAAGCCGCGTCCCTCCAATTATCAGTTGGCGGCTCTACCATTTGAGCTACCGGTGACTTCTTAAAAAAAAATATATATATATACTGGTAATTGGAGGGATGCGGGTTTGAACTCCGTTGTTTAATACTAAAGTTTTCTCACTTATCAACAACATAGATATTGGAATATGTTGTAAAAAAAATTTCACAGGTGGTTAAAAAACCACGTACCCTATTGACGGTACGTTTTAAAATTATTTTCGAAATGTACAGGTGTTCCAAAGACATATCAAAGTTGTACTTTTTTAAATGGAATGCCCTGTATATTATTTCATTATTAGTTTCTACGATCAAAATAATACCTAAAACTTATGGTACAAATATGTAAAAGTTAATAAAATTAAAAGATTTATATGCTTTAGATTATTTTCAAACTTACCAGATCATGCTTTATACTCTTTACAGATTTCTCTAGCCAACAGCGAGAAGGTAAATAGCAAATAAAATAAACTATCCTTCAGTACTTTAGGGAATAAAATCATATCTTTATTTTTCAAAGTAAACTTCGTAATACATAATTTAGTTACACAGAATAATAGGAATCCAAAAAAAAAAAAACTGTTGACAAACTGTTTTCTTAAACTAGGAATGCAAACACGTTAAAAATTATACAATATAAATATTCGTGATAGATAATGAACCCCTTTGTTCAACTTATACAATACGTAATATAATATTTATAATGTGAAGTGTGCGTGTTATAGTAAATTGAATTCAACTTACTTCAGCTGCTTTGTCTCCACCATTCTCGGCCGCTGAGACAGCCTCAGGGGTAGCGGCAACCTGAAAATAAGCTAATATAACACCAAAATACCCAGAATAATTTAAAAACTTTTTTAACTTTTGAACTGAAGGATTAAAAATCAAATAAAAATATAACAAAAAAATGATTAATGTTGTTATATTAATATTAAATAATGTTGATTATTTTTGCGTTAGCATGGCGTAAACATGTTAGGAGAAATAAGCATCACCAAAGAACAGCGCAACAAACATTCGCACACAATAACGTATCTACAAAAAAAGGGACGCACACAATAACCCCAAAAAAACAAAACACACACACACTCGAGTATCAACCACCAGAAACTTCCAGAAAAGATCATGTTGGGTTTTTTTGATTTTGGGAGATCCAATCAATATCTCATCATCATCGAGGATTGGAAGTATATACATATAATATACGCTTACTATACGTATATAGATATTTTGTAAATTAGGAGAAATTAATAGTTATATTTTTGTTAATATTAAAATCCAAGAGACATCCGGTTTTTTGCGTTATTCACCTGTTTCAGTGATCCATCGCCAGCGACTGCTGCCGGAGCAGCCACCTGAGATTCCGCGGGGCTCGGTGAAGGCAACCCATTTGTGTTTCCGTTGGTGAGGGCGGCTTCATTCTGATCCTGCTGTACGGGGGAGGCTAGTGCGGGAGATGCAGCGGGACTTTCCTTGGGAAGATCGGGAACGGGGGTGGAGATAGAAGCGTCTGTAGCGATTGGTTCGGGGATATTATCTACGGGAGGCAGAGACATCGGTGGTAATGTTTCTGAGACTGCCTCGGGCAGAGATGGGAGAGATTCAGTGGAGACGTCTGGCAAAGAATCCGCATTACCAACTGGTTCTGGTGTTTGTACACTATCTGGCACGGGTGGTAAAGATGTAGGCTCTTCAGATGCTACCGGTTCCGCTATCGGACTTGGTGGTGGAAGACTGCAAGATTCCGATTTTGGTTCTGGAGTTTCAGTCTTTTCTGGAAGAGCCTCCTGTTTGGTTGGTTCAGAACTTTCAGTCTTAGGAGATTCAGATTTTACTTGTTCTTGTTCGGTTGGTGGCGGTACTTCTTCAGTCTTTGGGGGTTCTACGGGTGTGGAAGATTCAGTCTTTGGAGATTCAACTGCAGGCGTTTCTGTTGGATTTTCCTCGGTTGCAGGAGGGGTTTCTTGTTGTGCTGGTGGTTTTTCTTCTACCACTGCAGGTTTCTCTTCCACCACTGGTGCCTTTTCTTCCACCACTGGTGCTTTCTCTTCAACAATTGGCACTTTTTCTTCTGCCACTGGAGCAGCTTTTTCCGCTACAACGGGCTGTTCTTCTACAACTGGAGGTTTTTCTCCTGAAACAGGAGCCTTCTCTTCCGTTACTGGAGCCTTTGCTTCTGGTGCCTTTTCTTCTGCAATAGGAACTTTTTCTTCGGCAACAGGAGCCTTTTCCTCAACAACCGGTGCTTTCTCTTCAACAACCGGCGCTTTCTCCTCCGCTACAACTTCCTGTTTCTTCTCTTCCTCAACTTTCGGCCCCGTTTCCTCAACCTTACTTTCCACTTTTATCTCTGCTGGGATGGGTTCTATTTTTTGGGAACTTTCGGCTACTACTGTTTCGGTTTTTTCGGGGGCGGGTTCAGATTGCACAGGGGGGGTAGGTTCAGATTTTTCGGGGGCGGACTCAGACTTTTCGGGGGCGGGCTGGTCCGTTGCCGGAACGTCAGCCTTGGTGGATTCAGCAAACACCATCACCGGGTTGGGGGGATTGGAAGCGGGCAAAGGCGGGGGGATTTCTTCGTTACGCACCTCTTTAGGGGCTTCCTCGGTCGCGGGCGGGGCGGCGGCGGCGACTTCGGGCGCCGCGGGTGCCTCCTCCGTGGCGACCGCCGGTTCCTCCTTCTTCTCTTCGGCTACCGGCGCGGGAATCTCCTCCTTCGGCGGTTCTTCCTTCGGCTCTTCGGGTTTCTTCTCTTCGGCCGGTGCTGCTGCTGGTGCCTCTTCCTTCTTCGGTTCCTCGGTCTTGGCTACTTCCTCGGCCGTTGCCTCGCCATTAGCTACGGCGGGGGCGGCTTCGGCTGGAGCGGCAGCTTCTGCTTCGGCTGGCTTCTTCTCAACTTCTTTTGGGGCTTCAGTAGACGGAGATGTAGCGGTAGTATCAGCTGCCTGCAAAACGGAACAAAAAAAAGTATTAAATTTTGTTTGTGGCTATTGAAATTTATTAAAAAGTATAGGAACATCATTAAAACAAGAATGTGTGTTACAAAATTATGTTATTCTATAATGCTAGAAAAATATGTTACATATAGTAAAATCTATTTTGGTATTAAATCATATTTGCGCTTTCCCGGTCTGTTTTTGAGGTACGCCATAAATCTTTCGGCTGACCAAAGTGAAGGATGTCCGCGACAAATAAAGCATCGAAAATCATTTTTAAAGCTGATGAATTGTTGACGAATGATAATCATAAAATTATTTTCGTCACAAAAGAACCATTCTTATTAAGGATTATTATTTTACTCTTAAAGACAATTTTAGACACTGGGCGGAGAATTCATTCAAGATACGTCATTTCCAATATCGTGTCGTGTTTAACTCTAGACACATCATGAAAAGTTAGCTTTCCAATCTGATCATCGTGAAATGTTTATGAAGTTAGAAGAAATTGATGAAGAAGGAAAAGGCAAAATGTATTTATTTAGACGTTCAGAATTTCTCCAATAATTGATTTATAAGACGCTGGTATACTATAGCACTCCATGGTAGAAACAATCATTTTTATTAATTTGAATAAAAATTTGCTGAATAATGAAGACGAAGAGTAATGAAGATCGCGCACTCAAATTACAGTACAAAATAGTTGGGGAATCCTTTAGATGGTGTTGTATGTTGTTTGTAATGTTTTGGAGCTTCTCGAAGTTAATTTCTAATTTTATCCAGCAACCCAGTAATGAATATTCATTAATAACGTTGATGACACAAATATGAACATCAGTTGTTCGCGACTTCGTTTCATCGTAATACATATTTCAAGTTCAAGTGACATTTTTGAAAGTTATCTTGAATAGTATACAACATCAATTGACAAAAACATGTACAGTGGAATGTTCGTTAACGAAAATTTCCTTTGAATGCACACTATTAATTTTTACAACATTTCTACAATACCTTTTTCTGAACGGACTCGTAACTACCATTAAAACTTGAATTAAATTCATTGACGGGACAGGCCAAGTTAGTGACGTATTTCCAAGTGTGGTGGAGGGAGAACCCTATATCTCTATTGAGGTTATAGTGGGATTCGCGAGCTAGGATTTTGGTTTGGTTAAAAAGGATTCCGTGTCCTGTTTCAATTAACCAATCAATTAATTTATTGACTGGTTGACTAGTTATTAGTTCAATTAATTGAACTATTAACCAATCAGATTAAAGAATTTTGAATCCAATCAAGTTGATTCATGACGATTTTTTTAATACCGACGATAATCTGACAGTAAAACATCCAAATTTAATTGAACTTTATTCACTGTCCGAGAATCTAGTTGTATATATTTCTACAAAAATACTAGTTCAATAACATTACTTCACAAAAATGTCTGTTTTCATAGTTTATTTTTAACTGTTATATTGTTGAAAAGTTAGATAAATGATAGTGTACTGTTAGGAAAAACAGAAACTTTGGTTTCAACAAAATGGGCATGGTTTGAGGACTAGACCCACTAGATCTGAACACATTGGTTTCTTGATAAGAAAATGATGTTAGAACACATTGGTTTCTTGATAAGAAAATGATGTTAATAACAAAATAAAGTATAAGTTTTTAAACCAGTTATTCCTAAAATAACTTGATATTTTCTACTAACCGCAATCGTAAAACAGTTCGTAGCAATTTTTGATCTTTTCAAAATACCAATAAGTGAAGTACTTCAACGTAGACCAAACAATAACAAATAACTCTTTTAACTCTTAAATCCAGCAATAAACCTCTGTTGTATCGTTAAAGATAAATTATTCCCGCGGCGTAAACAGCTAAATAAACAACCGTCTGAGAGCAGAGCATAGGAGAGTGGGTTCATTGCTGACTCGCTAGAGCTGGCCTTTATCTGGAGATCCATGACCGCGTAGCGTTCATTTGTTAATTCCGGCAAGTTGCCCGAGGTCAAGCGCAGCTTTGAATGAATGGACCGGACCGCTAAACGAAGTCTACCGGCAAATACAGCGAGATAAATCACGATCTGCGCCTATGCGATAGTACAAGGCGCATAAATAATCTGTCGGTTGTTATTACGACCGTCGACTGTGTTATCGTTTCGGAAATAAATAGAAACGGGCAGAGTGTGGTTAACTAAACTGATCATTATGCGCCAAGGAATGGCAATAGCCAATGGATATGGAAGCCAATAAATGTATCCGTTGTAAAATCTGCAGGTGGAGAAACATATTTCTCGTTTGGTTTATGGGAGGAATGCAGAAGTGTTTGCGTTAATTAGCGAGAACGAAACGAAGGAGGAATGTGGGAACATCTGATATATCCAATCAGATGTCATTTATTTAACACGTTAGCTGTCGGCCGTTGTTTAGTCCTTAGGTAGCAATGTGATAAAGGTCAAAATCTCGGTCAATTTTAATTTTAAAAATTGAGTATAAAGCAAACTGTTCAACTTTTCATTTACCACCACAGATTAATAAAATATATTATTTAGACAGATTTATCACGTCGACCATTAAACGGGTTGTGCATTATAAGTTGATCGCGTATCTGTCAGTAGTGAAGTGCGCTGTGAGATATCAGTAACGCGGACTACAACAACTCAACCAATGAAGAAATTCATTTCGATGAAAATCATTTTAAGTCCCTCAAACAATCCGGTTGCATAATAAAGCTTTGTTGAGTTGTCGAAAATACTGGATTTTAAACATCAAAATCTATATCAAATAGCGATGTCAAATGTTGTCAAGCTCATACCACTAAAAGATTTTTCATATTTTTAAGACAGAACTGAAATCATTGACATTGTTTGTATTGTATCAAATACAAATATCTTTTGAGATATTTTTACAATTTTTAAAAGACGATGTATTACCACTAAAAATATAACCGCCATTTTCCCCATTTATATTATTCAAGTCCGCATTTCCTTCATGAGGTTTTATCTCCATGTGGAAGCATTTCCGGGCACTGCTTTATCATTAAACGAAGATTCTCTCTGAGTCATTAAAAAAAGTATGTACTGCCTCTTCTAAAAATTGATTATCATAATTAATTAATTAATTCATAATTAGTTTTCAGTGCTTTAGCACAGGATTCACTGCTTTATGCTTGTCGTTATAAGGCTTAAGCGCATGCGTTTACCACTTCAATACCGACGCCATCTTCACTTGGGAATGGAATTCGTACGATCTTATCCAAATATATCCTCCAGAAAGATTCTGTTCAATTACTCTGAGATTTGCAAACGTACAACAAGTACTTACATAAAAATTAGCTCAATAATCTGCTTTAGAAGAACAGCGAAAGCATAAATAGGATCCTAGTAATTATAGTTATAAACAGAACCCACCATTATCATAACATTAGTCTGAAATAAAACTGAATAGGTTGCTTCGACGAAACTGGTTGTTAGAAACGGCTGCGTACGGACGAAAGAAAAAGTCTTGTGTGCTAAAAATATTTTCTTCGGTTAACTTGAACGCATTTGCTCGGCGTACAAGCGGGCTATGGAAATGAATTACAAGCAACCGACGACCCAGCGCAGCCTGTTCCGATGCCACAGCTATAAATAGCCGAGGCAATGGAATGCAGATTAATAAGAATACACGACCGGACTACTGAAAATATTGCAGATTTGCGCTTTAGGGTTATGGTTATGGACACCATCAGTCATGAAAGGTACGAATATGGTCGTTATTGTCCATAAAGCTGCGGAGTTACTCTTTAAAAATTATATTAGATTTGCAAGGTAATAAATTTTCACCATAGGTATCATATCAAATAAATTTAAATTAATCGTATTATATGGAGTTTGTACTTATAGTACTGCGAATGTTTACCTGTTGACGAATAATTGTTTGGTGGTATTTATAGGTTGCCATAAATATACGGATCTGCGTAAAGTTGTTGAAATCGGTGCCAAAATCATTTCGTACATCGTAAAATAATGTTTGCCATAGCAATGTTATAACTTCAGGCGTTGGTATATAGTTTAGACTTTGCAAGCGTGAAAATTCTCGTTAGGCACATATTTCTGAAGCACTAACGTATTACTAACCCGGAAACGAACTCAAATAGGATACACCATTATGCGATCGTTTTCTTATTGTCTTTGCGTCATAACTATACTAAAATTGGTGCACACATGTTACAGTACGTTCCAGGCACATGGCATGCAGAAGTAAAGGGTTTACTCAACAAATACTCAAAGAAACTTTGAGTATTTGTTGAGTTTTAGTGGAGAAACACTCCGCCAAACGAACTTCGGGATTATGTGGCATAATTTTTTTTCACTGTTTTGAAGAGACATTTGAAGAGTAAGAAAGTAAGGAGTAGTTTTGAGGACTTATTTTTTTGCTAGTACTAGAATATAGCATATCTTTCAGAAAAGATTTAAGATTAGATTTAACTTGAATTTAGGGTGGAGTGAAAGGAATTTTTGTCAAATATTGGCATGTTTTACCAATCTTCATTGGTGTCTGCGAAAAAGTTTATTGCACATTTTTTATTTTCTTGTAAGTACACATTGAATCGGAAAGTAAATGTTCACTATTGTTTTGATGGCTCCATTCATTATGACAACAACTCATTTTCGTCAGAGTTTCTTCACCGCCGCAGCGATCACCAGTAAGCCAAAAAGTAACAACTATGATTTTGACTCAAATGACTCAAATTTTGATAAAATTGAAGATGGACTTATTCCATGTTTTAACTGTTTATTGGCGATGGTAGAAATACACTTAAATGTGGTTGTTTATTGACGTAGGAGTGGTGAATGCCTATTTAAAAATATTTTATTTTTAACTCGTATTTAAAATAGGTATTTAATTGTTAGTTGTTGGTGACTAAAACTAATCATTGCTCCCTAGGAAGTTTCAGTATTCACAAACAAGAAAGAACTGTGTTGAATTAATCGAGAATGAACAAATATGTAATTGATTGAATTTGAGGACCAACAAATATGTTAATTTTGTAATTATGTAAACAATGTAAATGCCGATTGGGAATCTTTTTTCTTTTTGTCACTGTTATAACAAAAAAAATTCAACACTCTCGAGTGTTGACATTTTTTTTCAACTCGAGAGATTCAAGTTGTTGCTGATGTGTTTTTTTATTTCTGAAGATTTGGAATACTAACAGTATATAAATGAAGTACCCATATTTTTTGTTCACCCAAAGCAAAACGATAGTAAAAGCACCCATAGCAAAACGGTATTCTCTATAGTAAAAAAAATAAACACCTCCCAACAAAGTGCTAAAATTCATTACCTACGATGTATTTCTATACAAATGGAAATAGGCCAAAAATGCTCTTTTTGCTATAGAAACTTTATCGTTGCCAAAATATGTTCTACATAAAAGTTCTAGAACAGTTTCGATGAAGAATAGATTGTTTTTTCATTTCAACTATTCAAAAAAAGTATTCGTCAATCAGGGAATCAGGGAAGGAATTTAATTGCTTTTATATACCGGGTGGTTATAATTAAAGTTACCCTGTTTAGACCTACGTAGAATCCGTTCTGGTAGAGGTACCGAACGCTCATTCGACCACGGCAAGAGCGACTTCTTTGACAGTTTCATTTGAAATGCTTTTCCGCCCTCTTCCTCGCAGCACACCCAACTCCACAGTCTCTTCGAATTTATCATCTTTTTCAAAGCCTGCCTCGACATTGGTCCTTTTCGTAAGCCTTTTAACCCTCGATATTCTCGCAGTGCAGTTGACAAATTACTGCCTTTCTGATAAAACAACTTCACCAGTAATGCTCGTTCTTTCTTCTCTAACGACATGGTGCAGAATGACTTTACAACAGCGACTTTTTACGGATTTTAAACCGTTCCAAATTTGCATAACGTCCTTTCTCGTAGATGAAAGATATCCATCGGTCGAAATTTGAAATACTGTTTTTTTATTGCAGATTTCTTTTCCCCATGGTCCATATAACGTATATACCAAGTTTCATCGATATCTGTCTACCAGAACGGATTCTACGGAGGTCTAAACAGGATAACTTTAATTATAACCACCCGGTACATAAATATGATTTATCTGCTTCAATGTTCTTTTCTTTTAGTATGTGTCTACAACTAATATACAGGGTGTCGCAACGGTGTGGAAAAGTCCAATATTTCCGTTAGTATAAAAGTTTCAAATAAAAGTTTAAATTGTCTACATTTTGAAATTAGTGAGCAGTTTTTTAAAGTGGAACACCCTGTGTATTTGTGGATCTTTTTGGCTTTAATTTAAAATTGCTCATAGCGCAGTATGGAGCTTTTTAATATTTCTCGCTGCATTGCAAAGTTATTTAGAAAAACCTCCAAATTTAAGAAAAAAAATACGGTAAATACGTCACTAAAACATTAAGGGAGCAAGGGACTCTTAATGTTGCTACAGTCACGCCAATATCATAATCTTTAAACTATATTATATCTACTACTTCCAATGAAACACCCTGTATTTTATCATGCCAATGAGTCCGCTATTAGATAACCTTTATCTTTTGTTAACGACTAGTTATTTAGAAAATTAGAACTCCTATTGCTTACAGTAACAGAGATACTGAACTTTTTCACACTATTGCAACACCCTGTATATTATTCTCTACTTGGTTAATTTTTCATTATATTTGTCTGTATACGAATAAATTATTTCTATTTTTTATTATTTTAAACACATTGAAAATAGAATATTTTGGGGGGTCCCAAGTTTTATATTCAGTCAGGGCTAAGTTAATAAAAATCGGTATCGTTGATTTCAACTTTGGTCTAACATCTATAATCAAGTATTACAAGAATACCAAGGGAAACATTTTTAACACAAATTTCGATTGGGCGGGAAATTTAATTAATTAGAAAAAAGTTAATTATTCATATATTTCAGAGTATATCTTTATAAGAAAATGAAGATAAAATTTTCAAAATTAATCAGAACATAAACAGTTGATTATTTTCTACATACTATAAGATAAAATTTATCGTTTGCTATGACAGATAGCTATGATATATTCTGATTCGCTGGGTATGAAGACTTCTACTATTATAAACTGCAAGTAATTAATATTCAACTGTTTCCTTGTTTAATTTCTGGGTACCGGTACGGATAAAGAAAATTTAGTAAAAATGTATTACATGTATTAATAAAATAATAAAAAAACTTTTTTTTTAATTTCTCCCCGGCAAAATTGTATATGTCCATAATGTAGGATAATGAAAATTTAAGAATTATTATTACTTATAAATTTTCTCAACGCCGAAAATAAATTGAAGATAAACGACCGCTCAATGTTGTAGGGGGCATAAAGAATTATGTAAATAAAAAATTACTGAATTTTATTGTACTTTTTTCTAAATCAAAAATTGCTGCCATATATTCAAAAATTTGGATTTTTCCGGTTACTCATCTGTTTCATATTTAAAACGCCACCAACAAATGCAGTAATGGTGTATTATTCTGCGATATCTCCTTTGGTGGACGAGACTCCTCATACATGTTTATCAAGACGTATAAACTAACATTATATTTAACTATACAGGGTGTCCCATTACTAACATTATATTCAACTTTTTCAGATTTTTTATACATTTTTATTTGCCAACTCTTGATGTAACTACATTTGATTCTTAAATTGAGATTCAGAATTTTTAACATTTTATGAAAAAAATATATCTAACAGAAGTTACTTTTTGAATTTAAGACACAAACTTTGGCATTTACTTATCTAATGCAATCTTCTATCCAATGGCACTATTACATTGTTTAACATTAAACATCATACAGTTCTTTCTATTATTGCATTCATTTTTAAATTAATTTTAATTTTCTTTAACTTATTAAGGATTGTTTAAGATTAATACTTTCGAAATATTTAGCTTTCTTGTCTGTATTGACGATCTGAATAAAAAACGTTCATTTACCACATATTGAAAAGAATTTGAAAGATTTTGAAAGTCATGATAGCCAGCGACTTTAGAAACAGCAACATGCAAATAGTGATAGGAACCAAAATAAGTTTATTATATCCATGGTGATACAACAATTATAGCAATGTAGAAAATATTCACATCCACAATTAGTTACAAAGACTGAACATCTTAAAAAGTTGAAGTTGAACAGATTTTGAAAATAAATGAACGAAAAGTTGTGCTTTAAATTCAAAAAATCACCTTTACATAATTTATTCAAACAACTTCTGGCGAAGGTAATGTCTTTTCTAAAAATTTAAATAATTTGATAATGTTACATCGAAATTAAAAAATGAAAATATGATTACAGCAGAAACAGTTGGCGAATGAGAATTTATATAAAAATATGTGTTCCAATTAAACAGTTAAATTTGTATAACTCCAAACAGAAATGGAATTTCAAAAATCGAAGAATGACACCTTACGGACGAACCAAGCATAATTGAGAAAAAATGGCATCTCATAAATATTTAATGGATAAAACAGAAACAAAGATTTAAATGATTATTTTTTAAATATCATCTAAAGTATTAAAATTGCGAAAACAAATGCGAAGAAATCTATCGCCTGACTTATGGAAAATTTCGATCCGTCGAAAACCGATGGTGACTAGTAAAACAAACCACGTATACAGTCGACATTGCTCGAAATGGATCTGAGCACATAAATACGGGAATTTTATTTTGGATTTTAGTACCGAGGTCGTCGCGTTAAAAATAAAGTCAAACTATGCGACAAAAATGTTATTTGGCGCCCAGATGCCTGTAAACACGTTAGAAGAGACGCATATCGCGACACGCCCAAACTTCCAACGGATAATTCAATTACGCTTGATTGCTTTAATAATAGTGCTTGAAGAAGCCCATAATAGATCTAATACAGCGGCCACGAGCAATATAAACGAATTAAAAACTATTGAAAAAAAAACGCGTACAAAATATTAACCACAGTTGTTGTGCATAAGAAAATAACAACAGTATCAAAGAATTAACTAAACTCTAGTAAAAGCTCACTGTGGGATTGCTAGAAAGCTATAGGTATATTGTGTTAATAAAAAATATGTGCAATAGAACTACATTGCTAAATTAAATAATGCAAGATGTAATGTAAATAATAATAATAAAACAATGGTATTAAGTGGTACGGTTATGGTGATTTGAAATGATGATGAAAAACGTTAATGAGCACCTGAACCCAACATTTAGATTTCAAGTTAATTTCAAAAAGTAAAGCCAAAACACCCTTCCTAATAATACTATTTTCAAAAAGAAAGAAGGAAAATTAAAAACTTAAAAAATAATTAAAAATTTAGTTAATCCAAGTTCCTGTTAATTAAATTTAGTGAATTCAGTTAGTATTATTTACAGTACAATAAAAAAGAGGTAACGAAACCAACTGCGGTGAGTAAAATTATAAAATCAAAATAAAAATCATACGACATCGAGAACACTGAGATAATTATGAAACTACCCTCTGATTGCTTTTTCTTGATCGTGCGTTCACTAGATAGTTGATAGCGGCAGCTACTATGATCGCGGTAAAAATGGCAATGATAGCAGTGCAATACACGAGACAACCGGACCACTCTGTGATGTTTGTTACCTGATCCATCTTGCCTACTTGAACTGCGAACTGAATGGAACTGCGACGTGAACTACTTGTGGCCAAATCGGAACTGAGTCTTTATATATATCACTGAGAGTCGCCTTGGTGGTAGTTTAAGCAGGGAGAGTAGCAGAGCAGTAGTAGTACAGTCTACAGAGACACTGGCGGTGGAGGGGTCACTTTTTACTTCAATTAAAAGCTGCAAGGTCTGTACGGAGACTGAGAGTGGCTCAAACTGTGCGCCCGTATTTATAGGCACTTCTTAGGCTGGGCAGAGCCCCTACGTAAAATCGCATATCTCGGGCCTTTACTACACATACATGCGATGGCAGCGCCGCGCCACGTTGCCTTAGCCAAGCTGGCTAAGTGACTTAAGATCAGGGGCGTAGCTTCGACGACATCTTGGAAGCTTCGCAGGTTTCAAGCTGAAGAGCATTCAATAAATAAAAGAAAAACGCTAAGCACTTAGAATATGACCAACATTTGACAAGTGTACGTCAAGATTTTGGCCTTAAAAGATTTACTAAATTTATGTTAAGCTAGGTCAGGCACTCTCTCTCTCTCTCTCTCAAACGCCATTTACTGTAACTGTAAAAAACAGTCTGGGTAATTTCTCAAAAAATGTTATTTGACAATCATTGCTTTCTGACTTCAAATGTTCATTATGGCTGTCCATATAAAGGTGAAGAATGAAAAATTTTCAAGCAACAGAAATGATCATGACTTAGGAGGAGTTGAAAAAATAAACAAATTACAAATGTTGCGTACCCTATTTAACAAAATGTCGATCAAAGAAGGAATGTCTGAAGGCTTGAAGGGACTATGATGGAATTACACTGTTAAATGTAATAGCAAAACTATATGGTAGACTACCATAGAGTAATGTAAAGAGGAAAATGCCCAGGGACGCATTTAAGGAATATAAGGGGGTCAAAACATAAGAAACTTTGTAAGAACCAATAAACAACAGTAGAAAGAATCTTCAAGAAAATACAGGGTAAAAACAGAAAGCCATTCTCTTTTCACCTATGTAATCATAATAGACTGATTTAAAAAAACTTGTTAATATTAGAATATTTCTAAAGATAATGCATAAGTTTAGTGTGCTTTGAAAAAATATTTAAAACTTAATTTCCAGGTGTTTCCAGCAAGTAACAGAGTAATCTCTTTCGTGTTTGGCCATATCGCATGATGGATGTTACCAGAATCTGGGAGTTTGTGGTCGTCTTAGAAATCGGCGAGAGCCATATCAAAGGAGAAATAATGCTAATGAAATAAATTTGTTAAAGCCCAATTAACAATTAATCTAGAAAACTCCGGTCGCATAATTGCCGAAGAATGTGGTATTCATGACTCCTACGTGCGAAAAATGATAAAAAAAACATAAATACGACGATTACAAATTAAAACCAGTATAAAGTCTACATCGCGGTAGATGACTGATAGAAGATTGGAATTTTGCAACTGGTTTCAAGAAAAGCAACAACAGGATCCATGTTTTTCCAGAAAAATATTGTAGACTGACTCTTTATGTACAAATTCGGGATTGTTGTTAAATTTTTTATTAATGATCTACACTTAAATGGGCCTATATGCTTAAATTTTCTACTAAATGACTTATATATGCTAGATGAGCTGCCTCAAATGCTTGTAATTATTTTCCAAATTAAACTTGATGATGCATTATCTTTACAAATATTCGATTAACATTTTTTTAAAAAAATATCTATTATTGTATTATTCAAATTATATAGGTGAAAAGAGAATGGTTTTCTCTATCTAATGGCGTAAAAATTAAAAATGGTGGCCATAAGAAAAACAAATGATGATTACCAATGCTCAAAACTTAGATGACCTAGGAAATTTCTGCCAAAATCCTGTAATTAGCTGTGATCAAAAATATAACATTTCCAAGCTTCCTTACATTGACATTAATGGTGTGGAAGATACTTTTTTAAATCACGATTTTCAGTTTTTTCAGGATAAGTCAGGAACAAATCAAGATATCCGGCTCCTCTTGTATCTGTTATACTTTTCAAGATTACCATTGGTGGGCGGTATCGAAAATTTCACCACCCTCTATAGAAATATGGAAAAAACACACCAAGAAACTTGAAAATTAATGCCAATAAAACTAAGATAATGGTAATAGGTGACAGAAATAATACCATTTCAATAATGAAAAAGTAGACAAAGTACACACATAGAAACGAAAAATTCGAAGCAGACTTTAACAAGTTAGGCAGACTTTAACGCGTTAGAAAGCGCCGCTAAAGATACTAAAAATACTACTCTTCTATCAATGACAAATTTATTAAGAAAAAAGAGATCTCTCGTAAAACAAAAATGGCAATGTTGTCATCTCGAAAAAAGATCGTTTGCCAATGATAGATTTTCTGTATTTTCCTAATTTTCCAATAATTTTGCAATAACATTACCATTCTTCTTGCTCAGACTAAGGATTTGGGGTTTGGCCTTTTAAAGCCTTTATCATACTAGAGGCACAGGTTTTCAACAACATCATAGAAATATTCCTAATTTTTATAAAGATATTACGTGTTTAATTGTATACGGATTTTGTACTTTTGTATTCTTGTCTGTTTGGCGCCAATATTTTTTAGCAAATTCTGTAATGTGTTTAGGAGGAGGTCCAGTTCTGCAGGCTCCGTTTCAGCCTTTAGTAAAAATTACTCTTATACAGAGAAACTCTTTACATTCACAGAGTACTATAATGAGGCTGTAGCTGTCTCTATACAGGTAGTATCGTTTTGAGCATATCCCATGAGAAGATATCCCGTGGGACAGTGACAGGTGAGGAAGTCAACTTTGACGCTGCAACATTATTGCGTCAGTGGTTGTCTACTAAAATTCTTCATTCAATTCCTCCAAAAAAAACATTTACTTCAAGTAATTCTCAATTTGTAATACCAATTGCAAATAATTACAATTACCAAATGCTATGTAGGATGATAATAAGGGTGTATTCTTCTGCAAACCAATCTCAGTTTTTTTAGATTAACATATTGTTGCATTTTAAGCTATATCTATAGCTTAACGATTTGGCCGATATTTGCAGGATTTTTAGATTTCGACGAGAATAATCGATTTGATAGGTGATAACTTCTTAAATAAATAAAATCATTAAGATACAACGCATCGCCTTACAGCAAACTGTAACAGCACAGTTTGAGCGTTAGCCGCACGATGGCGCCACGGGAATTATAATACGAAAAGAGACTGAAAATTTCTTATAATACATATATGTAAACTGAGACGAACACTTATACACGAACTTACTGGTAACCACCAGTAAGTAATCGGTTAGTTGACTTCCTCAAAGAAACTTTTTGCCATTGAAGATAACCTTTGGCATCACGAGATGAGACAGTAATAAATTTTTTTTTTACTGCCCTCTTATACAATTTTTTACAAGATAATCCTTTGTGACACAGGAAGATATTGATCCATAGAATGGAGTCTTATCCTTTTTTTGCTATCGGCTATATCTCCCTCATGATCTTTGTCTACAATACGGTGACTTTATTGTTCATAGCCAGTTGTTTGTTAAGTCTTTTTTTAAGTCTTTCTAAATAATTGAAATGCATCTATACCATTTCTTCAATCTGTGTTACAAGGTAACACAGCTCGAACAGGTTATTTTGTGTTGTGGCATTAACAGAACCTGTTTAATGAAATAATTAAATGCACTCCATATTATATTTTAAGATTCCCGAAGTTAACTTAATGGCATTAACTTTTTAATCACGACTTGAATGAGTATTTCAATTGAAGGTCGTAAGAAATGTAATGTTAAATATATAACTCGCTTTCTAATTGCTACAGAAATAAATAATTTCTTTAAAACACTCGCCTGCTTGCAACTTAAGTAGCTCGTAGTAACTTAAGAATTTAGAGAATCGAGAGCATATCACAGTTGTTTGAGGGGAAACCAGGACACGCCTTCCTTCAATTTTAGCTAAATTGTTTTAAAAACAATAATAAGTTTGCGGTTTTAGCGAAGTTGTCTCCAAGAGTTTTGTTTTCAACTCTGGACCAATCAACGATTTTTATCGGTAAGAAGGTAAGGTTTTTGGTATCGAAGTTATCGGTATTTTATAAGAAGGATTTACCGAGCAATTTTTCTAGAACTCACAGCGTTAACTACGCCACTGCTTCAGATAGATCTAAGAACTGCGAAGCTACAAGCAAACAGCAGAGGGAGGAAGCAAAAGGAGAAAATTTTCTTCTGCTTGCTTCTCGAGTCCGTCCGTGTGCGTTAGTTGTTGGGAGGGCCCAGGAAGGGTGCTCTGGGTAAAAATGTCGACGCTGCTAACTTTAGAGGCGGCAGCAGAAGAATCTGCTAAATATAGCAACAGTCGACGCCCCGAGGTAGCGACAGTGCGAGCGCTGCAAGCTCTCGCACTGCGGGTTATACCCTTCCGGTGGGTCGTGTCTATAATAAAGGTTAAGGCTACCGAATCCGAACCTACGTTGCGTGGCGGTTAAGTTGATTTTTCCGCGGATATATCATGATCGGTTTTTATAAGCAATCAACGTTTATTGTAGGACTTTAATTTCCGGTGAAATTTGACGATTCAATAAGGCTTGGTAATTAAAAATAAACCGTTATCGAGGTATACGTCGAGACTAAACAGTTCTTCGATGTATCCGAGAAATTCCGTAATGACCAAATATCTGGATAAGTAATAATTTGCCAGGAAAAATTTCTAACAAAATTAGTTTTCAGCATCCGTGTTACAATTATATTGAACACTTCTGAACTTTTTTAACAGTTTTCTAAACAGAACTACTTGAAAGAACACCTCATTGAATAGCAATCAAACAGATCTTAGTAATTGTCTTAATTATCTGAATATACTTATATACAATAAAGTAAAAATTCCCACCCTAGAAAAAAGCGAGGTTTATACCGTTAATTGCAAAAACTGTGATGGGATGTACATAGGATAGACAGGACTGTGTGCACTGTGTAAGCCTGATAAACGAATAACGAAGAACATAACTCCAAAATCAGTTCCACTTTGTTCAAACATTCAATGCAAACTAGTCACAAAAGAAAAAGTTTCCTTACTTATTCATACATTTTGGCATGCGAATTGCTTTATACGCCTTTTGCGAATCATTTCAGCGTATTTTTGATATCCTACACGTTAACAGATTATTTACCAACTCATTCATTGTTCATAAATTCATATCATAGTTAATGATACCGATGAGTGTGTGTCCTAAACAGATATGCTTTCACAATTGAGTTATCACTTATACCACGAAATTGCAGGACTCAATATTAGTCATTTTGCTAGAAACAATAAGTGACCAATGCGTTCACTAATCTAGAAATGTGAGATTACAATAGCTAATGAAACAATATTATCGGAGTAATAGAGTAATATTATTTAAAGAACCGACTCTACGTATAAAATTATTTGTGACCTCTGTTTAGTTCGTATTTGTATAGTGATGAGAAGTACCAAGCGTCGCGTTCAGTAGCCCATAAATAATGCCTGAAAGTTGAAAAGCAAAACAACGTTGCACCTGTTAGGGGACCATTTTTAATGTGCGCAAGTCGACAAAAACTTGGTCTAAATTTATATTCTAACTAAGCAAAAAGTCATTTCAATCTAGAACGGCATCCACATACTCTCATACGTAGCTGCAGTAACGGAATCATAAACCAGTTTTCATTGGTTTCTCATGCTCACCTCTTTCACACAATTTTTCACCAATCATTTTACATGCCCCCATGAACGCATAACCTTGCCAAGAACCTTGGGATGTTGTTAACACAGCTGGTTGCTTTATGAATTTCAGTTACGCGTACTGAGTTGTTAAAATTTTGACATCAGGATGGATGCCAATTGTTTATGCGCAGATGAAAAGTGGCTTTTATTGTTAGAAAGCCGCTAACAAGTTGTATAGATTCGAAAATATGTTAAGGTGGAAACATGGCGAATTTTCTTAGAGATTTATGAGCAATTAATGCTTAATTAATACTGCACATGATTGTTTTTGGTAAAGAAATAGGCAATAATAGCGAGAAAGCTTTTAGGGAGTGTTTATCTACTCAAAGGTCCCCGTAATTGCCATTTAAAATCAAATAATATGACCGTATAATATAACAATTGTATATAGCATATAAAATATTGCAGTTTGCAAAAATGCATTACATTACGTCGACGAAAATTGTTTGTTTGTCTAAGGACCGAGTAAGTCATTCCATCTCACCTCTTTATCCAATCCATCTCTTTATCTTATAAAAAGTTTATATAAAGTTTTCTTTTTTCTTTTGCCTTTAAAACAAAAATCTTTCGAATAATAACAACTTAATTTCAGTTAAAATTATTAATGGATACTAAATTCTCTACACCACATTAATAAAATCTGCCATATCTACTTTCTTATAATAAACGAGATACCACAAACGGGTATTTAAACCATTGAAATATCTCATATATTATAGAAGTACAATAAAATTATTACTGCTATTAGTAATAATTTTATTGCACTCCTGTGAATAGCAAGATAAAAGATGCTGCACATATGAGACTTAAGAATCGAATAATAGAAAATGTATATTCTAAACATATTATGGCTCATTTTTGTGTTAAAAAATCTGTTAAATGTCTGACAACATTTTCACACTAGAATACGCAGGTACATATGGCATAGATTTCATTACTCAGCTACTAGTTTTCACATTTTCAATATATCAAAAGCTATTAGTATACACCTTTACACTTTTATCCACCGAAAATCAATTTAGCTCGAACATGTCTTCATTAATTAAAGTTTCAACTTTTACAGCCGGATGCTGTGTCAGCAATAGAAGAAATAGCCTATAGAGAAATAATCCCAAACGGTCACAATATGACGCTGCAATAAATCTAAAAATTAGAAACATACTTGAGACACGAAGTAGATAGTATTTCCCAGAATACTGTTTTAAACTTGAATGGCAATTAATGGTTTAAGATTTCTAATTTTTATTATTTATATTGATTTAATGTAGAGAAAAGTTTCGTACTTCCAGTTGTTAAGTCAGAATGAAAAAAAATCGAAATATTACTTCTCTAATAACTTTTCAGCTATAGAATTTACTGCTATTAGATTTTATCTTTTTAATTATCTCTGGGGAACCAGGTGGCGTCCGTTTTAATGATGTAAACGTTTCTGTATTCAACAATACAAGAAAATAAACCTTACATTCACAGTTTAAAAAATTAAATTAAAAAACATTACATATTTTTAATGTTTGTGGTTCTATATGCAATATATCGATATCTAAAACCTGAGATGGACTTCTGGATAACTCAATAATTAATATTTAGTTTAGCATATTAATTGTTTGAGGTACACCACAAGTTATAGTTATGGAAACATAATTTAACATAACCTTCCTGTTTAGTTTTTATAACCAATAAATGGAATTGGATCCCGGAAATACTGAAAAACGCTAGACAGTACTGCCATCAATTTCCTGAACGAAATTAGGTTCATGGTGAATGTTACACACTAATTATTTTTTGTATTAAAAAAAATAAACCAATTATGTTCTGTATCTGACAGCTTCAAATCTTGTTTTACTATTTGTTTTTTTTAATATCATCAGAAGATACTCAGTTTGAGCAATTGCTTTAATTGGCGCTCAATCAGAAGTGAATACTGTGAACCAGGAAAGAATAATATCATATATTTGTTTTTCTTAAGATCAGGTTGAGAGAGTTGTGGAATTTAGGTTATCTGAACGTTTATCATACTCAACGCATAAGTTCAATATTTATGAAAGATGTGTATTATTTATTGTTCGGCGTTAGATCTGACTCCACATAACTATATCTTTTTCTTTTCAATGTAATCGCAAAGATATTTTAATTTTGTATTAACAATATAAAATTATTAAACACTAATCTTGAAGATGTTATTTAAATGGTAAGGTCCCTTAATATATTAAATACAGGATAATTCATATATTTAATGAATGTAATATAGTAATACATACAATAGATATGGAAATTAAAAATTAAACCAGGACAATTTTCACTAAGGGCAACCTATCAACCTACGACAGTTATAAAATGGATTTTTTGTTAGATATTCTTAGACTTTTTATGCTAGATAGCTGTAAATCTAACTAATACTATTAAACGAGCTAATCTTGTATATACGGACGTATTAGCGTGGGTGACTGCCAGACTAAAAATGTTTTATTTTTTTGATCCAAGCGAGCTCGGTCTACAAGGTACTAATAATGAAACGTTACCTTTCTTGTATCGGAAAAAAAGAGGAAGGAACCGCATGCTTGAAGAGATAAATGAAATAATTTTATGCAGACGTCGATATATGAATGAATTAAAGAACTACCGACAGGAAGATCAAATTTATTACTTAGACGAAATATGCATATATGCCGGCCATACAAACTAAAAATTTGGAAGGACACCACGGTGGCCAACAGATGGCAAGATTTTTTGAAGGTTTATCTACAGGACTAAAGGATCCATGAGGGAAAGGCAAGCGATTCATTATAACACACATTGGAAGTAAAGACGTGAACTCTGTATTTAGAAAATGGATTCAACATATTTTACTTCATTTGGAAGAAAACTGCATAATCGTAATTGATGTCTCATACCATTCCAGAAAATTTGAGAAAGTACCGAAGAGAAGGCATTGAAAACTCGATGTATTATTAAAAGCACAACTTTTAGACCTAACAAAAAAATATTTAGCAAATCCGATGCGTTGCAATCCGGGTGCGTTGTAGATAGCATCGAAGATGAATTAGACCATCTTCCATTGGTAATTGACGAATCTGTTATGGTGTCAACAGGACGGTGCCCCCCTCATAATTCTAGGAATGTGAACGTCTATTTAAACGATCGTTTCAACTACCGACTCATAGCAACACATGGTCGAGTACTAAGGTCACCAAGATCCGTGGATTTACCGCCTTTGAATTTTTTTCTTTGGAGACATAACGGACAAAGTGTATGGAATGGAGTGCACAACTTCCAAACACCATATGCTTTTCGAGAAGCTGTTTTGGAGGCCGTTAACAAAGTGTACTAAAGCGATGTTAGAAATGTGTCCAGCATGATGGTGGAATTTTCGAACAATATCTGTAAATTCATAACATATTATTAATTCTATAATGGTTTTTGAGTTTATCTGTTGTTTGTTATTGTTCTTGTTTAATAATACTAGTATCTGGTAGACCAGGGTCGATCAGGTCTATAGGCAGTTATGTCTATCAGGTACTCCGAGCTCCGTTTGGACTATTCGTCTCAGTTTACATATAACTTACCCTAATGGGGTGTTATATATTTATACTGTACGTAAATGATTACATTTTATTTTATTTCTAAAAATGAATATATAAATTCGAGGTTCGCCGAGTTTCCTGAGTACTACTAATTATTTTGTTAAACTGTTTCAATTTTAACTATTAACAATTTTTATGAATGTGTTTCTGAAAGTCTTCTCTTCAGAGAGAGCCAAGAAGCTGAAGACAGCAATGTTCAACGGAAGGAAGAAAACGTTGGGTTGTTGCAAAAGAAATTTCGGTTTTCTCAAATACAATTTTTGAGAAAACCGAAATTACTTTTGCAACAACCCAATAGATTAGTAAAACTAATTAAACATTACTTCACTTCGTTCTTGAGATACATTAAGTTTGTGTACGAATATATAAATAGAAATATTTTAAAATCGATTATTTTATTTATCCATTTATAATTAATTTAGCGACATTTCAACTTCAATCTCTAGAGATATGGTAATTTATATTTAAGTTTGGACATTTCTTTTACTACCTTTTTACTTTCTCTCACTACATACTCATTAACCTAAGACTACCAAACAATTCCTTAAAAATTGTATTTTTATGTTATTTATAAAAAGTATATCTTCTAAAAGTGCTTATTTATTTTTTGTATTCGCTATTGGCGCATTTTCAGCGAAACCACATGACAAGAAACTGAACAGAGCAATGTTTAATGAAAGGGAAATATAGATTAAATTAAAACATGAAATATTATTTCACCTGCAATTTCTTCCGTCCTAGATCCTTATTGTTCAAAGTGTGTTGTTTTTAGTTCAAATATTCATATTTTAAAAGCACTCGTTGGATTAGATATATTTTTGCTTCCTACCATACAAATTTTCTTCCACTAATTTCTTTCAATAGAACTTTTGTTAACGTATTTTAAACTATTAAACGAGCTTGTTTATTTATTTATTTGTCCATGGCTTCTTAAAAGCCACGCAATGTTGGTGATATTTGAAGGATTTAGGGATTGCAAAGTACGGGAAATCCGTTGAGATAGGTGTGTTAACTAACTTTCAGTTAAATCAATTTAAAAATAAAAAATGAGTTTTTGCTAATTATAGCTAGGTTGCGGACATAGGGAGTCATCTTGTGGCCAATCGTATGGCTCTCCGTGTTGGTAGAACAGAGCTAGCTCGTTCTGTTAGGTTTACCTTTGACCACGCGATGGCGCTACCAAAACGGGCGAACTCGGTCAGGGGTAGAAAACGTTTTTTTTTTTACCCCCGAACGAGCTCGGTCTACCAGGTACTAAGCACTGATAGGTTATTTCTTACAATAGAGTGATTTAAATAGATTAAATTCCTGGAAGACTGAGCGACCCTGAGTTTATAAGTGTTTATTAAGAGTTTATATGTGATTTAAAATTGTTTGCGGATTTCACTACTTCCTATTGTACTTTTTGTTAGCTAATCTAGGTTTCAATTTCTGTTATCAATTTTCATCAATGACCTTTTAGAGAAACACATGCCACAAAACTGAAGAAAGCAATGTTTAATGAAAGGAAAACATAAATTAAAATAAAATGAATGAAGCTTTACTTCACCTGCAAATGGTAAATTACCAAC
>JAWQRJ010000050.1:0-31892 GCA_033557515.1 Diorygopyx duplodentatus
TAAATGACAACCAATATGTAAAGTAATTTTTATTAAGGTAATAAGTATGTGATATTATAATTAAATTATTTCAACTGAATGTTTAACAAATTAGAATGGTATTATTGAAAAAAATGAATAAATAACATAAAGAAACAATAATGTCAAATGCAATGAAAGAAAACTGTGTGAATGCAAAACTAAAAAAAAATTTCAGGTGACATTAAATCGTAAGAAGTTGAAATCAGTAGCGTGTAGATCACCGTCTAGCTCTTATCACTGCTTCCATTCATCTGGGCATGCTATTGATCAAGTTGTGCATGGTTTCCTGGCGAATATTCTCGTTTCCAGTCGTCAATGGTCCAATTTACGTGTTCCCTTACAAAACAGAGTGTATTAACTCTGTTGCCTGGTAAGCAGTAGTGCAATAGCTGGTATTCTACTGTCCAATCCTCCTTACTCCTTCGTTAAGCCTTCTCCTGACTGTTCGTCCAAAAATTGTTCCATTTCGAGCTTCTCTTAGGGCTCTGCTTAGATCTAAACTGGTAGAATGCGATGTTTCTTAAGTTGACTTGCATAAGATATCGCTCATCTCTTGCATCTGTAGAGTTCGTACAGCCTTGTCCTTGGGTTCTACAGTAAGTTCCAAGTTCACTGAAACATTTAACTGTTCCACTAATTGCTGATTGTACCAAGCGTTCAAAAATGATTGACCAGAATAAATTTTGAGCAAAGGTGAAAAGTCCGTCTAAACTTAATTCTATTCTGCTGCAACTTCATGTTTGACTGTTCGACTAATTGTTGATTGTATAACTCATAACAAATTGGCCAAATATCGCTTGGTACGTCCCTCGTTAACTAGAGTTACCGCTACTTTCACTGCTTCATCTTCTCTTAAGTTGCGCGAACAATTCATTTCTTCTACTCTGAGTGCAGTGGAGGAAGTGTTTCATTCACTTAATGACATTAAATTTTTTTAAATCACTAACAATACTGAATTCACCTTAAACAGTGTTAAATGTCTATTGACTAGCAATTGCAAAATGTTACTTGACATCGTCAAACAATTACAATTGTTTATCAGGAGTGACAGAGGATATCCCAGGCTACCTACATAAAATGTTTAATGATCGAATACTTCGAAAAATTACAAGTTGTGCTGTTACACTAAAGAAATAACATAAACAACAACTTACCGGCGTTCATTAATCGTAGGGGGAAGATAGGATAAGAATAATGGGAATCCTGTAGTTTTCTTGTAGATGATAACTGAATGTAGACAAAAAATCCCACCCGCATTGTATAAGCAAACTCAATCAGTACTCAAAGCCGTCACAAAGTTAAGAAAAAAATTGAAATAATGCTTAATGCACTACAATTAAAACTCGACTATTTCTTAAACCACGAATGTGCAGCACCTGTTTATATATAACCACATAAAAAACTTGAAATACAAAATTCAAGTTTATATAATGTTGCTCAAAAGTAAATCAAAAAACTTAAATATATTGCGGAGATGCAACACAAGTGATAATGAGAAATTTTTCTGATGCGTTAATTTTGTCCAGCAATTTATTTATACTTTTATTGTAATGTGCAGATTTTCCTCTTTACAATATAGAGTTATTTAAAGTTTTAAGTCAAAATTGAGGTTTGCAAACTGGAGAACAATTATAATTTTTTCTTATACGAGGGACTTTATTATTTACTTTGAAATGTTTTCCTCGTAGAAGAGTACCCACTTTAATAGTTTTTGTTTGAAATTGTTGTAATTGTCAATACGGGTGCTTGAAAAACACGGAATAAATAAAAACTGAATTGAAAAACCTGCTAAAAGTAATTTTTTTCAAATGGACGGCCCCTATTTTTATTGTTCTATCTTATTTCGCATTAAAAACAAAGGTGTCTTGGTATAAGGTTGTCTATTCCAAAAATGGGTACTTTTTGCAATATTCACACTAGCATTTATATAGTGCAGAAATGCTACGGCGTCTTATGGTCACTTACAATTAATTGGTCATGATGACGTTTGGAAAACAACTGTCAGATGCTAAATAACTGTCAATGGGGAGGGGGTTGTGTTGGAGATATCTTGTCGAATTATTTCGGTTGTGAAAAATGTTTGTTTATTTGCGTTTAATAAACGTAGTACCTGGAAGACCGAGCTCGCTCGGGGGTAAAAACATTGTTTTCCACCCCTAACAGAGCTTGCCCCGGTAACGCCATCGTACAAACTAACAGACCGAGCTAGTTCATATATGCAACCAAGATTGTCCTGTTGTACAACTGGTTGCGTAGTCGAACGATTTTCCCCCACAATTTTATTGCCGATTTTCAAACGCTCATAAAACATTAAAATGAGTTTTCCGAACGTTGACACCTATCTCAATCGATTTCGCGTACCGGAATGTCTAGTTCCTGCAAATATCACCAGCGTTTACATTGCCGTTCCAAAGACGGCCCGTTTATATATATAGAAACAAGATTAGCACGTTTAAGCATATTAGATTAAAAAATGTATAAAAAAACCAAGTGCACCTACTCTGTTATTCAGAGAATAAATAATCTTATTGCAATTTATCGTTTGTTTCAGGTTGGACAAAAGAAAAAACGCGGGGGAATCGGAAATTCAAGAAGTGCTTAAGTGCAATAAGTGCGCTTACAACATAAAGTGGGAATTTCAATCAGAAATTCATACGTTAGTTCATTGTAATGAAGAGAAGTTCGGTAGTAGCACTGTTCCGAAAAAGACCATCTGTGAAATTTGCAAATCGACCAATAGGGCAGAACAAAAGAATTATCCAAGGACACATTGTCGTAATAAACTGTACAATTGTCTACATTGTGAATTTTCAACTTGTTACAAAAATAATATGAGGAGACACACTCTCAAGCACAGAAATGAGAAACAGTACAAGTGTTCACATTGCGAATATTCAACCTACTACAAAGGGTACTTAGCAAAACACACCCTCAGACACACAAATGAGAAACAGTACAAGTGTTCACAGTGCGAATATTCAACCTACTACAAACGGTACTTAACAAAACACACTCTCAAGCACACCAATGAGAGACAGTACAAGTGTTCACAGTGCAAATATTCAACTTACTGCAAACGTAACTTGGCAAGCCACACCCTTATACACAGAAATGAGAAACAGTACAAGTGTTCACAGTGCGACTATTCAACCAACTTCAAGCGTTGCTTGAGAGACCACACATTTACCCACACAAATGAGAAACAGTACAAGTGTTCACAGTGCAAATATTCAACTTACTGCAAACGTAACTTGGCAAGCCACACCCTTATACACACAAATGAGAAACAGTACAAGTGTTCACAGTGCGACTATTCAACCAACTTCAAGCGTTGCTTGAGAAACCACACATTTACCCACACAAATGAGAAACAGTACAAGTGTTCACAGTGCGAATATTCAATTAACTACAAAGGGGACTTTACAAGACACACTCTCAAGCACAGCAATGAGAAACAGTACAAGTGTTCACAGTGCGAATATTCAACTAGCCAGAAAGGGGATTTTACAAGACACTCTCTCAAGCACAGCAATCAGGGACAGTACAAGTGTTCGCAGTGCGAATATTCAACCTACTACAAAGGGTACTTAGCGCAACACACTGTCAAGCACAGCAATGAGAGGCAGTACAAGTGTTCACAGTGCAAATATTCAACCAAGTACAAATCTGGCTTGACAAGACACACCCTCAGACACACAAATGAGAAACAGTACAAGTGTTCATAGTGCAAATATTCAACTTACTACAAACGTAACTTGGCAAAACATGTACTCAGGGCACACAAATGAAAAATAGCATAATGGTTTCATTAACAATAACATTGACGTGTTGAAGTTATTCGAGTAATCTTAGGTGTTAGCGTTAATTTGCGATAATTGCTTGTCGATTGATTAATTAAGGGGGTAGCAAAATGAGCAGCTGGGCTGGGATGGCTATGAGGAATTAAGATAATTTAATGATCCTTTTTTTGTGTTTTCTCATGTTACTAACCATACTTTGATCGAAGATTATTGTCGTATCTGTTTTGCGGGGGTTTATGAAACGTACCAGATGTGTCAGATGTTTATTGGCTCGATGTCTGGTGTACAACTGGTCTTACCAATTACGATCTTAGTGGTATCTATTAAATATGCAATCCAACACACACTAAGGTGTGATAGTTGCGTGTACAACATTTCTTAAGATAACAATGATAATCACTTAAGTATCTAGGCTTAAATCTAGTTAACTCTTAGGTTTAGCTTCACTAACGTCACGATCAGGTGAAGTCTATATGTATGTTATTCGTCAGAATTGGTGTATTATTATTATCCACTATTATATTAAACCAGCAATTCTTGTATATTTATTTATTACCAAACCGGTTTTTTAAACGCCACACGATGTTGGTGATATTTGCAGCACATAGACATTAAGGTACGAGGAATCTATTGAGGTAGGTCAAAGTAAAAATGTTTGATGGTGAAGTAGTTTAACTATTTCTTTGCGCTCCGTTAAAACAATGCTGCGTTCAGTTTGCTTGGCGTGACTTTTAAAAAGAATAAATTAATGTTAAATACAGACAGCAATGGGAAAGATCGGTCTACCGGGTGTTTAACAATAATACGAGTAATAAATAAATACTTTTTATTATCCAATTTTGTTGTATCAAAATAAACAAACATTCAATATTAAGCGTGAGTTATGGTCGCCAGTAAATTGCTATCAGCATGCTTTGGTTCGGTGAAATTAATTCAAAGTGACCAAAACGACATTAATTGGAGAATAACACTGCATTTCTCTTTTTTTCCTGTTTTCAGTCTTCCGCATATGTTATTATTATATTTAACTTATAATAGTTATAATTGTACTTAAATCAGATTACTAGAAAAATAAGAATTGGTGCTCTCATCTATTCGGAGTGTTTGTGTTTTTATATCTTCTCTAATCACCTGATTTCAATTTATTTTTTAGTGCTATAAAAGGTTTAAAACTTGGTAAGCAAATGTTAACATATTTGAAATGCAACTACAAATAACTAAAGAGCTTCAAATTGGTGATTGAAATGGATGCATAGTGATCGGATCGCGTTTTCGCCCTTCGATGATGGAATTTCAATATATCGCTAACATTCATTTTACTCCTATGCCAAAACTATTCATCTAAGAAAAAAAGCTGTATATGAAAAATGTAGGAAATTTTCTTTGATTTAATTTTGTACTATAATTTCTTTCATCTACATTATTATTCTGGGCTCTACAAAACTCTTCTAATTTATCCTTAAATATTTTCTCGTACAACTCTTCCGAAACATTTTATTTATATGGTCTTAAGAACTTTCTGTTTCTATAAAATGTTTTAGCATTTGCGTTTAACCTAACTGTATAACATCTTGGTCTATTTCTATCAATTTTCTCTACTACTACTGGTTCTCAAGCTTTCTCGGTATCTAACTTTTCCATTACTCTATTTCCCCTTTTTAACTTACTATGCTCTTTTAATTTTTTGTCATGTTCTTTTTGTTTTTGTTGTCTTACCTTTTAAATTTCGTTTAAATTTTAAGCTTTTAGCATTTCCTGGGTGTAATGATTTATTATGAACTAGTAAAATCCCTTTAATTCGTCGTCCATAAAGTATTTGCGCTGGTGATGGTAATTCTGCATCACTTGATTTATTTCTCAACTCTAATAAGGCAATATACCGATCTTTATCATTTGACTTTTTTAGTAATTTTTTAATAATTTGAACATGTAGCTCTATAAAACCATTCGATTGTAGATATCTTGGCGAACTCGTTATGTGATTTATTCCCCACGCTTTAGTAAAATCATGGAAACTCTGATTTATAAATTGCTGTCCATTATCTGACAATAAATTGTCTGGTATTCCATGGCGTGCAAAGATAGATTTCAAATTATTAATTATAGTTTTTGCTGTTATGGCATCCCTTAGACAAATTAATTTGGGAAATTTACTTACTGTAAACATCTACTAGTAAAAGTAATTTAGATCATCCAAGTAAAAGAGATCTGTAGCAACTGTTTGCCATGGTCTTTCTCGTAATTTTCTGTTAATTAGAGGTTTTGACATGTTTTTATTTTGATATTTTAAACATATGGGACAATTTTTAATTAAATTTTTAATATCATGTTAATCGTTTTATTAATACCCATGTGATTGTAATGAAGTTGATCTAACATGTTCTTTCTCAAGTTCTTAGGTATGATTACTTTCAATTCTTTAAACAACATTCCATTAATCTCATTAATTTCCTCCGTGTGTTTCCAATAGGGTTTTATTATGTCTTTTAACTCATTCTTACTCTTAGGCCAACCTTTTAATATGACATATTTTAATTCATCATCAAGTTCTGTTTCATTTCTTATTTCTACTTTTTTTCTTTCACTACTTGGTAAGTAATTTATCATTTGTAAGTGCACATTAATTAATGTCTTCTTCCTGTAATAAAACGTTCTTGACAATTCATCAGCAAAATATAATTCTGTTCCTGACGTATATTTATACGTTATTTCATATTGTTGAAGGTTTAACAACATTCTTTGTAATCTTAAAAGATAATTACTTAGCGGTTTATGAAAAATGTTTTCTAATGGCTAATGATCAGTTTCTACCTAAATTTGTCTTCCATATGTGCAATGATGAGATCTTTGGCAAAGAACAGCGGTTCTTTTGTTAATAACGTTTTTAAATGGTTGCAATCTTTGTCATGCTGTTCTGTCTACAGCCATGCATTATTCTTTTCAGTTGTGCCAATTGACTCGTTAAGGGTGGGTTATGTTATAAAAAAGCTCGTAACAAGCCAAACCCGTCTACTTTGCGTTGCTATTTAAATGTAGAGGCCTCTGTCAGCACTATATTGTGAAAAATTATTTTTTTCCTGAAATTCAGATTTTACCGTTTCAAAGATATTTTTATATGTATTTATTACGCATAATTTAAATTGTAAAATGTATCTAGCAATTTAAGGTATGCATCCAGTATCACTTCAATTATGTAAACCAGTAGAAACTAACACAGCACACAAAAATATAAAAATAAAAACTGACAGCATTAGGAATAAACTAAGCTGACAACACTGCTAAGGACATAACCCAGCCTTAAATAGAAATAAATGGATAATAACTTTAGTATTAACAGTTGGCGACAAGTGACTACTTCATGTCACAAATACAGCTACATTAAATTCTAAAACCTGGCAACCCTGGTTGGGTGGTATCACTGGTATAACCAGTATAAGGGTTAGGTTAAAATGTACCCGATAACGTTCACCGGTATGAAAACATGTAAAAGGTGCTTGAAAAACGTGAAAATGTACGTAGGCTGTTTTAAATGTGAGGCTATTTACCACGTAAACTGTTTCCTGAAAGTTCCGGACGTTTATATTGACGAAGAGGGGCGCGTATTCTGTTGCCTAGACATAACCTCAATGCGCGATGAGCTGGATACACGTTCAAAAATCAAAGGAAATGTGAGAGGAGAAAGCGAGGACGACTGTGATAATGGTGTGTATGTAATATTTTGATGTCGTAATGTGTACGTTAGTTGTATTCGGCGTGGGAACACTGGTACGTGTCGATATATGCAGTAACGAGTTCCACAAAAATAGTGCATTAATACCTGCGTTTACCCTAGGAAAATAACTTAATTATTTTCAAATAATACATTAAAATTTACTCTTAGGATAAAATTGTCTAGTATGCTCGTTCACAATTGGTCTTGAAAAAAACATAATGCATGGGATCTAACTCTTATTTTTCGTTGCAGTTACTTTTGTTTGCTGTTTTTGCAAAACAGAAATTTTCGACCAGAAACGTTATGCGCAACATCTGAAATCTTGCGAGATTAATAATCGTAAACGGTAAGTAGCATTTTCGCTAAAAAAAATTGAAAGTTAAAATGTAAGGATGTGCATAACAAAGCAGGTGAAGTTGGTTAGTAATAGTAGCGGGTTCTTTTGTGTACGGTTAAATACAATTTTTGGTTTTAAATGATTGCGTTCTCAAATATCGAATTTTTATTAAGTGGATAACTCTGTTATCTGCCTATGTGTGAACTGTTTTTTTTTAAAACAACTTTTTTCATTTTTAATTAGCATTTAAGTACAGATCAAAATGTTCTAAGGCGAACGCTACACGCTCAATATTTATCGCGATATTTGGATCACGATATTGGATCGTGATGTGGATCACGTCGTGATATGGATCACGTCGTGATATGGATCACGATCCAATATCGTGATCCAAATATCGCGATAAATATTGAGCGTGTAGCGTTCGCCTAATATCTGATGATAATGAGTAGGTTATGTTTTGTGTTGTGTGACTGTGTGTAATAGATACAATTGTTTAATTTGAACAAGTGTTGAAGTTTTGAAAGCGCAGCACTAATTGTCACCATTTCCTTGATACAACTTGGTAGGTGAATACAAAATCCCGAAGAATAGGACTAAACACTACCGATTTTTTTACTGTTTATTAGGTATAATTTAATGTTTGTTTATCCAGTGTATCGCATAGCTTAGCAGGATAATGTTTAGCTTTTTACTCAATTAATTAAGGGTTATGATATTAGGTATATGAACAACAACAGGCGTTAGTTGATGTGACCTTTTTATTAAGTCAATATTTCGGTGACAGTTATCACCTTCATCAGTGCTACATAGGGTTGCCAGATCGAAAAATCTAAATATCTGGATAACATTTCAAAATGTCGGGATTTTGGGGTTGTTGTCTGGAGAAATGAAAATTTAAGGGTCAAAATTTTAAACTTTATTTTTAAAATAAACAGCGCTTTAAAAAAGGATTAAAATAAAATTTACATTATTTTTTACGTTTTGTTTGCCACAAGTATTTGGCATTGCTTTTTACCGAGTCCACCAATTTGGATCCCTTCGGAGTATTGAGGAAAGATCGAAAACTTGAGCAATTTTTATCAAAATTCAGTCGTATCAGAAGCTCAGCTTTTATCAAATCAAAGCCCATACGATTCCTTTCTTTAGAATATAAATTATTTAGCAGGCTAAACACTCAAATTCAAATTATTATTGCGGTAGAATATGACGATAAGATGTCATATTCTACGTATATTTGTCGGGAGATTTTGTTACTTGTCGGGAGTCTGGACATCACATGAAATGTCGGGAGATTCCAGACGATTCCCGACCATCTGGCAACCCTAATGCTACCTGTAAATAATTTAGCTACAATTGAGAATTGGCAAAACTTTACGATTGTAGACGAGAATATTGTAACTGAGGGTAATATGACTGAAGAACAAATTTTAGAACACCCGACTCCACAAGATGTGGAAGTTGAAATAAATAACGACGATCGGGAGCTTGACAAATTTGAGCCGCCATCTATAAGGGATTTCTGCAATCCAAATCCTTCGGAACTATTTCACATTCAATCGAGATTCGAAACAAGCAAACACAGAATCTGCCATTTCCCATCTAGAAAAGTTAATCGAAGCCAAATTCTTGGAAAGCAAACGACTACATCGACAAACAAAATTAACGGATTTTTTTGATAAAATATAATACTATACTTAATCTATATGTAATATGTACTACAAATTCTTTTTGTAAAATATAATAGTCCGTATATAGTACTCTTTTTCTATCAATAAATGTTGATTTTCTTTATTTATAGCGTGTTTTTTTATCGATCTACTGTTATAACGATCAAATTCTTCCGGTCCGTTCACCATCGTTATAAACGATATCTACTATATATAATATGTCGTTTATTTTTTCAAACTGTAAGGTTCTGCTACAAACAACCATAATAAAAAGAAATTGCATACATATTTCTGAACTAGAAAGTACCAGAGTGAGAAAATGTAGGGGGGATATTTTTGTGGGAACGTCAGATATCTACCTTCGAAGTAGTACAAATCTGTGCGACGATCGGTTTGCCGAAATGCGAATCTTTACTTTGATCTTCTCATTCGATCTGGAATCACCTTTTAAGTCGTATAATCACGATCGTTGAGTTTCCCATCGTAGGTGGCAATTCACCATAATTGTAAGAAAAACGCCGGTGGAATTCCATCTGAAAAATTTAAGTAAAAGAAAAGGTGTTTTAGTTTCATTCCAAACCAAAGTCCCTAATTTAAAAGATTTGTTGTACTTTGCGTCAACGTAACCTATCTTTTTGGTTATAAAAGGTGTTTGTCAACAACCTAAGTTTTCGGAATCCTTATTAAATTCTCTTCAATTTAAATACAAACACGACTAACTTATCTTTTATCGTTCCGTTGGAACAAGTGAAACGTTGGATAAATTTCAGAGTATGTTTAATTTAAGATGTTATTTCGAGACTGGTCTCGAAAAAACAAATTTAAAAAAACAAAGAAATTTAAAAGAATATAATTAAAAAAGGAACTAACTAGATTATTTAATATTTACCAATAATGTAGACACCACGTTGTCTTTGAATTGAGCGAACTTAAAAATCCTGTCATCGACCGCTTGAATTCTGAAAATGTAACCTCGGAAGGTCGGCTGTAGGTCTCTCTGCGTTTAACTGTTCGATTGGTCGGCTTTTGGACATATTTGAAACGGATGTTCGAAGATGAAATAAAAATGAATTTACCATCCCGACATAGGGTGTGCTCTGGCGGAAAAGGGTAGCACAAGGGTTGCCAACTTGTCGAAAACTTGTTGAAAATCGAAATTATGGCACAGTTTTACCATAAAAGTGGTATTTAACGTAATATTGTGGTACACATTTAGAAATATATTTCAAACTCACTCCTAGATTTCCTAGATTCTCCAGAAAGCAACCGTGGCAATGAAAAAAGAGTTTGGAGGCTAAGCATAAATTAGCTCGCTTTATTTTCGCACTTCTAAATTTAGGCGGGCAATTTGAAATGTTGCTTGTAAGAATGTTTGTAATCTGTGTGTAGGGAACGTTATTAGGAAACTTTTAAGCATTTTTTTTTCAATTTCGCTGTTATTTCTGCTAGTGAGGGTAAAAACATTTTTGATACAACTTCAAAATCTTATTTTTTATAAATTTGTTACTTCTAACCTCACATGACGCAAATAACGTTATGCGAGGTTAGAAGTGACGACTTTAAAAGTTAACCTAGCATTGCGCGAATAAAATCAAATTTGGAAAACTTGCAAGCCAGAATTGCTAACGAGGTATGCAAAATGGACCCTAAAATGAATTGGACCGGTTCGGAAAGATAAAACTCAAATTATTTATACGTTTACCAATTGTTGTGGCTTGTAATTTGATTTACTTCGGTTACGCTGGCCTGACGCAATTCTTCCACGGTTCGTAACCGACGAGCGTACGCACGATTCTCGAGATGTCCAAACGTAAAATAATCTCATTAGATTATTAGGCTCCGAGATCACCGGACTCGACCCCATTGGGTCTAGTCTGGCGATCGAAGATATTGTTACTTACTTCTTATTCTTGTAGGTATGTACCGTCCTGTCGTAAGAAACCGTGTCGAAGCTTGTCGTCTTGTAGTTGCTCTACCAACGAATGGTCCACTATTAACGAGGATATAAGTTTCCAAAGAGAACATCGCACATTTCGACACGTTCAAAGTTGAACTTTGAGTCAGTCTTTGACCCAACGTCACGACTAACGAAACTGGGGATGACCATGGGGAATTACTTTCTCTAATAATTCTTTGATCCAACATTTTATCTATTTGTCTTTTTATTTCAATCTTCTGATTATATGGTTTTCTATAAGGTTTTTGATAGATTGGTCCTCGTCCTCGGTTAAATATATTTCGTGTTTACTTTTTGAATGAAAAGTTAATGGTATGTAATCATTATGGATTATCGAATCATATTTATAAAGTAAATTCTTAATTACAACTACCTCTTCTGAGTTTAAATGATCAAGTATTAGTTTTTCTTTAATTGTCTTTGTTTGAATATTTCTTACTACGTTTGGGTTTACTTCTGAAACTTTTTTATTCTTTATAGAGTAATTCATTTCCTCTACGTTTATGAGTTCGACACTTATTTTTATAGAATATTCATTAAAATTTGTTACTTCTACTAGAGCTTCATGATGATTTACTGTTATCATTGAGCTTGGAATTTCTACGCCTTTGATTAATTCTGTACGATTCAGCACATACTGTCCTTTACTTTGTCGTATAGTCACTCTACTTATCTGTTGTTAACTTACGTTTACTTATCTGTTAAACACGGGATTGTTTAGCTCGAATGGAGTAGCTGCGTAAGGAGTTTCTAAGATTTTATTTTTGTAATCTAACCTTGCTTCTAACATTTCCAGTACATCACTTCCTATGATACAGTCATATTTTTCCGAAAAATCTAACACTAAAAGTATATAAATGATCTGGATCGTTGAATATTTGTAAGCTGGGTATTTCAATTCTATATTCGTTTTGAGTGATACCATGCATTGTTTTGTTTGAAAATAAATTTCAACTAAATTTTGTGACAAACTTGAAGCTGATGCTCCGTTAACAATTAAAATTTTAACATTATTTAATTCTGATGCAGTAATATAAGGTAATCTATTTAAATTTTGAATTGTTTTGTAATATTTTAATTTTATTGCCTGTTAATAATTTTCTTGCAGCTGGTGGTATATTTGTATATTTTTTTAAATTGTGGAGTTTTCCCATAATTTTTTCATTAAATGATTAACACATTCAATTTTTTTACTTCTTCCCCATAACTGACATTGGTCAGCTCAGTAAATTTCTGCAAGAGGGGTCATCATAGAACATGGGCTGAAAGATTGAATTTTTTAAATATGCTTGCACAATTGATTGAATTGCTAAAATTGCTTAGAAACATTGTTAACTTGACCAAATACTTAACAACGCTTTATGCAACCGAACCTGGGATTAGTAGTCTATAAAAATACGAGTAAGCTAAATACAAACATTAATAAAAGTGTAATTAAATCCACTAGTTCCAGCTGGAACCAAAATGACGAGTTTCCCCCGTTCGAAAAACATACAAACGTTGAAAAATACAACAAATCTTAATGTCTTCTTACATTTTTTTTTGTTCAAAATTTCAATCCAATAGCCATCGGGATCGGTGATAAAGGCGATTGTTTTCATTTTTCCGTCCTGCGGCTGTTTCACGAAATTAACGCCCCATTTTTCGAATCAGTCACAAGCTGCATCGACGTCCGGAACCATCAAACCGATGTGCCCTGGAAACGTAAAGAAGTCGATACGATGTACGCATTTTTAAAAGCTTTCGACTAACCGAAACCTCTCGGTTCGGAGTTCCCGTTGTGGTACTTAAAGACAGCATCGTTTTCAGTGCCCCAATTGCTATAAACGTAACGAAAAAAGTTGCTCGAATCGAAAACATTACGTACTGTGTTAATTTCTAATGTGGCCTCCATTCGAAGCGTTCTCTCGTGCCCAGGTCCCCACGGAGGTCCTCCGACTCCTCGAAACCCATAAAGTATAACGAAAACTTCATCTCTGGAAAGTCGCACTTTTGCAACAAACGCATTCCTAGCACTTCCGTGTAGAACGGAAGCGACATCTTGGGGTCTTTGATCCGGAACATGGTTTGTTGGAATATAAAGTCCTTAGCAATTGAAAATCAGCGTTTTTTTGTAATCGAGTTTGAGGTTAGGTGTATACCGTCGTTGCGGAATCAGCCATTTTTGCAACAATTTCAATGAGTTGCTCTTCGACCAAACGGTTTCCATCAAAACGGTATCAAAAGGTGATAGGGTACGTTCTAAAATAATCGTTTTTACCGCTTTTTATTTTCTACAATTATTTTAATTATTATTATTTTAACTATGAAATATGTATCGATATAAATTGATAATTTAAAAATTGTATTAAAGTTTTATCATAAGCAAATCGTAATAATAAAAATCAGTAACTAATTTAATTTACAGAACGGTCCCCTCTGTCAGATTTAACATAACCTCACTTTTCATTTTAATCTAGTTTTGAAATGGTACATACTAATAGTGATAATTTTGCATTTCACCATTGTCTGGGACAAATGTCTTTTTGCAGTAGTGTAGTGCACATAGCGCCTAATCAGCACTGACCTCAATTAGTATAGATAGCTATAAGTTCGGAGATTTCATCTTCATAGTAGTAGGTCGTAGTATAGTGTGACCAGATAATGTAGTAACAGGGAATAAACAGTTAAAAACATAAGAAGATGTATAACTAGGTAACCCAGACCAAGTTCAATCATTATATGGTGACCCTGACAAAAAATATATAAAACGGTATAGGTTTACATGGAAAATAAAAATGGTATAAGAGGAATGAAGATGTAAAAGTATTATATAAGCTCAAAATGGTGAAGGCACACAATGAAGAAGCGAATATGAATCAAGACCTGGTTGAAAATGGTACCGTCAGATGAGTAATGACATCGCTATTATATTCTATATACTAGTATATACTCTGCGATGATGGTTATGGATTTTCTATGGCAGATTATCAAGACATACAAATGTAGCGTGCAACACAAGACGCCGAGATGAGTAGGTTCCAAAGATGACGTAATCTAAGGGTAGCTGTTTCAAGCAATAGGAGCATTGCCACGAAGCGACAACACGCACAGTCAATCGGAAAACATCAACGTAAGCAACATTACGCAATGTACCTCGAGGTGAGTGACTGCGAACTAAGTGTGCTGAACTAACTTATATTTTAAGTATACTAACATATAATCAATTTTTCTAAAATGTTAATAAGTTAGCTTCCACTTAAAAATGAATTAGTAATTCTGTTGATTCTGGTTTGGTTATTGATAGATAAGTTAATTTGTAAATGAAGTGGGAAGAGTTAGAAACAATTCTTTTGAATATTAAGTTACAGCATTTAATCAATCTAAAAGGTCTATAACGACTAATAATTCTAAACAAAGTCTTATACATGAGGAAATAGTGCATAATTTAGTTGCTAAGTTTAACAAATTCACAAATGCAGTTAATACCTATTGATCAAATCTTATGGAAGGTCACGAAAAGTGGATACTGGTGTGAAGTTAGCCATAGATCCCAGCCATAGATTTAAAAATTTAATACTGCCGTATTTGGTATAGTAAATGCAAAAAACAACATTCACGTTATCAGTACAGGCGTAGGGAATCCTAATCAACTAATTTTGAAAATCTACAACCCCCCGGTAGGGCGTAACCAACCCCCAAATGAGTGAAATTAATGTTGACAAAGTTGGGCACCTTTTATTGGAAGTTTTCTATCAGTACTATATTCGGCACACCGTAAAACGCCCAAATCAACAATAAAAATTTGGAGACTCCGACCGGAAGTTGATTAAAAAAAAAAAATTTCTGTCCTAGCGCGACCGCGGAACGGCCTATTACGAAATCGATTTTGATAAAGTTGGACATCTCTGATTCGAAAGTTTCCTTCGGCATTGGCTTTAGAGTGTTCAAAAGTGTGAGAATCAACAATAAAAAATTGGAGACTCGAACCGGAAGTTGATTAAGAAAAATAATTCTTTCCTACAAGAACGCGATCGCGGAACTGCCCATTTGAAAGTCGATTTCGATTATAGGAAAGAATTCTTTTTTTTAATCAACTTCCGGTTCGAGTCTCCAATTTTTTATTGTTGATTCCCACACTTTTGAACACGCTAAAGCCAATACCGAAAGAATATTTCAAATCAGAGATGCCCAACTTTGTCGAAATCGACTTTAAAATGGGCAGTTCCGCGATCGCGCTATTATAGGAAAGAATTATTTTTTTTAATCAACTTCCGGTCCAAGTCTCCAAATTTTTATTGTTGCTTGAGCGCTTTACGGTGTGCCGAATATAGTACTGATAGAAAACTTCCAATAAAAGGTGCCCAACTTTGTAAAAATTAATTTCACTCATTTGGGGGTTGGTTACCCCCTACCGGGGGGTTGTAAATTTTCAAAATTAGTTGATTAGGATTCCCTACGCCTGTACTGATAACGTGAACGTTGTTTTGTTGCATTTACTATACCAAATACCGCAGCATCAAATTTTTAAATCTATGGCTGGGATCTATGGCTAACTTCACACCAGCAAACAATTCTACGGATATATTCTTCTAAATTGCTTTCCATTGATTTCTATTCTTATTCAAACCATCGCTTTCCGTTATATCTTGTTTCTCCATATTCATCCTATTTTTACATTTCCCTGCAACGCTGGTCTAATACGAGCCCAGATTCGAGGCGGCGTCCACAAATCAAATCAAAAATGTTCGTTTTTCGTCGGCACCCATGGCGTTCCTCTTAACACCCCTCCGTGTTATTCGCAATTTCGAGTTTTCAGCAGCGTCGCAAAAACGTACAGACGCCGACGCCAGTCGTCGAGTCGAGCATCCTGCCGTCACCGAACCGGCAATATATACGCGCCGTTTTTCAAAGCTGACGGATGCATTTTTCTTCTCGCGTTGGCTGGAGGCGCGGCGTAAACCGCCACACGACAAATAGTTTCCCTTCTCTTCTTGTTGCTCTCTCTACGTGATGTCGCGAGGTGGCCCGACGCTGTCCCCTCATAACGGACCCCCATGTAAAACAGGTCACGCACACGGAAAATATCTGAATGGCAATTTCAGTCAATTTTGGGCGCAGAAAACTTTGGGGTGACGTTTGAAATTAGCGGCACGTAGTGGCCTTCAAAAATCGCACACTCCACAGTTCAAGAGGATGATATCGATTATGCAAACATAAAATAATCGTGTACACTAGATCCCCGAGGGATGTCCTTGCAGTGAGAGTACCGCGCGCTTTCGTCTAGTTTCAATCCCAGATCGCTATGGATAATATATTAATGATAAATTTAAAATGCAAGGTCCATCATCCATAGCAGTTTACATAAATTCTTCTTTTTGATTTTATTGCCACCCGAAACGTCGTCAACTAGTAAAACAATCAATCTCTCTCTTCTACGTCCTCGAGTATTTATCGCCCTCGAGTTCGTTTGATAACTTTGCGAAAACATTCGATTTTTCACCGTACAACCATTTGATATAAGTTTAAGGAAATCTTTTAGGTGTTTCTTCAATATAACCGCTGTTATACCAGTTTTTAAAAACATTTAGAAGAAATTTGTCAAAGAATTATCGACGAATGCTAGTTGTTAACACCTGTGGTATTATAATAACGTACTACCATTAGTATTCATAGCATTGCTTAGACTAAGTTTTAGACTCAATTAAATATCTTGAAGAAAAGAATTGAAAACGTGTATAAAACGACAGTCGATGAAAATCGAACTTTCAGTTAGATATATATCTTCCCTGATGAATTTATACGAGCTAATATACATTTATTCCGGGCATTACTTGCTATCCACCCTCGTGGATTTCATTATTATTTTGGCAAGTACCTCAGCAGTTCGAGGCTTGGGGCTCCCCCAGGGACCACCTCCTACCGCCGATTCGTCATCGACCCCCTTTCGCTGGCTAACTGAATATTTCATAGGAGGATTTTCGAAGTGGGGAAAGAACCCGCAGGTCGCCGAGGGGAGGTTAAGGTTCGGGGAATACCAAATGCGCCCGCAGCCTGCTGATCTGGAAGGCACTCAATTAGCGCCACAACTTTTAAGATCAGGTTAGTCTGTATTAGAGGTCTCCAAACAATTACTGGTTCTGTTAGGTACTGCGTTTTAAGGGAACTAAATTATAAGGCATTAGAGAGCAGATCTAAACGGAGTGTGGTAAGGAATTAAATACAAGTACATTCTCTTGGGATTATAGAATCTGGACGTTTTCGCTGTGCGGTATAGGAAAACAGGAAATCGTAGTAAAAGGCAATAACAAGTTCTTAGCAGGGAGAAGGAGTTACGCGTAAGATGTTAACCATGCCAACTTCAATCACTAGAATAAGCGTTCTTTGTTTTGTCACTTGAGTGAAATTGTTCTACTATTTGATCGCAGAACGATCTTCGTTCTTAAACGATTTTGGATGACATTATGTAAGACATATTAAGTTGGAATTGCAATTGGGATTTATCAACTTCATATCGATAATGTGTCGAATAAACCAGATGAACCTGAGCTTCCTTGTGCAGGTAAGCCTCCTATAATATGGTATCCAACAACACGTCAATACGTCTTCTTACAACACGTTTGTGTTTATGTAACATTAGTTACAAATGTTAATATCAATCAGCAAACAGAGTTAAGTGCCCATCATTGCGAGTCATGCGCTTACAGTGTTTACTGGTGTTGTGTGAATCGCAGAAAATATTATGTAAAGAAATGTTAGTGCTTATGGTTTTGGTAGGAACTTATTTTAAGGGGATGTGTAGAGATAGCAAAGTCTTTGGCACCAAATATTTAAAGAAATGTGTATATTCCGTGGTTGGAGTTGCCGTAGGGCACTTTTATAAACTTTTAGTTAGAAGTTTTATCTAACCAGTAACCAAAAACAACCAACTTCGCTATTGTGTAATTAGTCAGTCTGTATTTTTAAAGATTTGTATAAGTGAGATTATCGTAATTAATCGGGGACCAAAATCTATCTTAAATTCAAAAAACTTTCACATGATTTATCAAGATTAACTCTGCTGATGACTATTTTTTTTTATAAAAATTTAAATAATTCGGGAACACTGCAATAAAATTTAAAAAATAAAATACGGTTAGAAAGAGTGGTCAAAAACAGAATTTGTTAAAAGGTGCAGGATATGTAGTAATTCACAACCCTTTTTTAAAATATTTCTAGCAGTAGGTGTTCTGTATAAAATTTTTGTAGCTGCCTCTTCATTTGGATGTTATAGAACAAATAATCTTTATCTATTTTCTCGATGTGTGGGTTTCCTAAAGGCGCCGAAATCATAAGACAATACATTTCTTTTTCGGTAAGATGCAATTGCCCTTGAATCTGATAAAAATAGTTATGGTTCCTTTTTTACTGAATCGTGCCGTCGACGTAATGCAAAAAGTCTATACGTTCTTCATTTACTGCTACGTCAATTTACATTTCTGCACGATTCTGCATTTCACGCGTTCTGGACATTTGATTTCTAGTATTACATTGACGTCTGCGATGATACAAAAATGCCACAGTCCCACACCCGAAAACCAGTCAACGCCTCAAAATCGACTGTACCCAGCGGTTCGTTTCCTATTCCATCTAGTGACACTATTTCCGGAAAATATCGGACAAGGAAACTTTTAACAAACTTCGAAGATGGTACTGATCGTCGCTTGCAGATCTTTCCAAAATTGGATGCCGTCAACCGTAGCGAATGCTCTACGAAAGGGGTTCGCACTTTGTCAAGCGATATCAATCACTCTGCTTACATTTATAGAAATACTACAATAGCAATAAATATAATATCCCATTTATTTGTATTATCAGATATATATTTTTAATTCACCTGTCTTCAAGAGTTGTGTTTTGTTCTTCGCAGCGGATATCACCTTAGATTTCACGTTAGATGTTTGGCGAATTTCCACTTCGACGGCCTCTGAATCAAAGAATGTAAAAATGAAGTTATTAAAAATTGTGACGCGTTTTCGCGTTAGCCAATAGCTATAGTAGGCGGGGCTTAGTAGACACTATACGCTAGGATTGGGGAGACAAGGTGTGGCGTACTTGCCGGCATGGTAAGTACGCCCTCCCTGGCTCTGTATAGGGAGGGCGTAAGTGGTCTCGTAAATAGTTTTGAGAAAAAATGTGCAGTTGTGGAGACTATTTCTGTTTCCAGGAAATTCCAGGATGAAAGAGATAACTCACAGCCGTTAAATAGATCTTACTAAACGTACTCTTTCCCCAGTATGCTGCAAATGCAGTATGCTATATGTAATGCTGTAAATTATTACAGCATTTAGTCTTATAACGGCCTTCTGCTCAGTATAAAGAATCAGCCATAACAATTATTACAGAACTATTTAAAATTCTACCTTACCCTGAACCCAGTCTGTTCTTTCTGCTTTAGTCGTGATTTTGCTTAGCAGGCGTTTTATATAGTATTTATCTATTTTTTCCTTGTTTTCGTATTACATTATATGCCATATCTTGCTATACTAACAACTGAAAGCCTTATGACATTAGTGGAAATAAGTTATTGTTGTACTACTACTCATGTGAACCTTATCTAAATATCCAATAAGTTATTAAATTTTTGGAAATGTGTGAACTTTTCTTCTTATTTTGGGTGGTATGTTGTATACCAGAACTTATACTCCGTCCGTATAACACTAAAATAATGCAATTGATTCTTACTTATCTGCGTAAACGATAATATTTTTTGATCGCCTATTCAGCAAAACCTTTTTTAGTCGGACGAATGCTATGAATAACTAAATAAATAATATTAATCAATTTGTCGGGCAACGGTTTACAAACAGATTCAATCATTAAACATCAAATGTATATTGTGTTTTACTTTTGCCAGACATTGTAGCTATCTATGGCAACGACAAAAAAGGGTCGTAAACTTGGCGGTCGGACGAATTTCCTAGAGGTCGGACTTCCTCATTTAGACTTTAGATGCCAGCTGCTCTCGCAGTCATAAATAGGCGAAAACATGCAATTTTTCTGATGGTTTTTAAAGAAAATCGCAACGAATTAAAAGTCTAAACTTCGCATATATGTTAGTTCAACGTTTAGTTGACGCACTCTCCATACCAAAACCAAAAAAGTAGATTTACTTTATACGTAATAAGGCTATATATATATATATATATATATATATATATAAACTTAAACTGTCTTAGAAATTAATTCACGGATGATAACATTCTTTTTTGTTAAAAAGATATATGCAGTCCTTTCTTGACACGGTTCCAAAATTTCAAGTAAGTTGATGATTGTAATAGATTGTATAGCTTTAGAGAAAACGGTCTAAAACACTTTTATTCGAAGCGGACAACCCCCCTTTAAGCTGAACAGTTAAAGAGTTCGTATTTATTTTTAAAAATTTGTAAAATTATGTTTGTTAAAAATTTGGTCCAAAACTATGTCTGATAAAAATAAAAAACAATGTTTAAGAGAAAATTTATTTCTGTGGTGCTATAATGCAAATTTTGGATCGTATTATGAAAGAAGATAAATTATCACACATTTCACATTTCAACCATCACGAAAAATGGAAAGAAAATAGAAATGTTGTGACTGTAGTGTATTCAAACTATTTGCGAAATATGCACTCAGTATTTGGATTGATGATTGCTGTCAAAGCAAGGTTCGATTGGATGGGACCATTAATACCATTAAATAAAGGCCCTTAAAATTTTCTTCAAAATGGTTAAAGAAAATGGAGAATATCTGTTAATCCAGATTTTGTAGCAAGTAAAGGGTGATTTGAAAAATTCAAAAAACCTTTTCCGATCCACAGAGTAAAAATACAAGGCCAATCTACGTCAGCTGACAATGAAGTTGTATACACACGAGTTTTTAATGCTGATGAAACTGGGATTTGGTGAAAAATGCCTAATCGAACATTTATATGGAAACAGCGGGAACAGCAGCTGGATTTAAGGTATCTAAAGATATATAAAGATATAGAACGCTACTTTTGTGTAGTAATGCGTCAGGGGACTTTATAACAAAACCCTTACTTCTGCACATTCCCGTGCATTTAAAGGCATAAACAAAAATCTTTTGCCGGTACATTGGAATGCAAAAGCTTGAGTAATTGTAAATTATTTAGAGAATGGTTTTTAATTTTTTTCGTGTGAGATTCATCATCTCAACAAATCATTTAAAGAAGAAGAATTTGGACTTCAAGGTGCTGTTACTATTAGCCAATGCTCCAGGTCACCCATAAAATTTGAGTCTTCCCAAACTTCAGTCTTCAAACCAGAATCTTCCCACCAACTACTAGATCAAGGTATTATTTATACTTTTAAAAGTTACTATATCAGAAGATCATTACAATGGATTTTAGACTTAACTTAATCAAGATCAATTGGTGTCATGGATGCTTGGAAGCAGTTTTCTTAAAACATCGACAAAACTTAAAACATCGACATTAAATGCATGTTCGAAAAAGATTGGCCATCGCCAATTGAAATTGAAAATGGCCTCCAATCGTCAGAAATTGCAAAACTTGCAAATGCGATCGCAGGCGGGTTTTCGCAGGTTTTCAGGATATGGCTATTCAGGACGTTCAGGATTTATTGATAGAAGAAGAAATTGGCGAAGCGGATTTGCTGGAAATGGTTTCAGACGTTGTGCTTCAAATCTAGGTGAAGGGCAGTGATGAATATTGTGAAATAAATGAATTGGCTTGAAAAAAGTACAGGAAGGTTTAAGCTTAGCAAACGATCTAGAATCATTTCTCTTCAATGATCCATTCGCTGAAAAAAGCTGAAAATTCGAAAGGGAGCTGCAAACTTGCCTGTCTCCAGGAAAACATTTAATTACAGACATTTTAAAGAGGACAGTAGTCGCACATGATTCAGAGAATGAAGATGACATCATTCAACTAAAAAAAAAAACGTTTACGTTTAACTGTATCGTGCAGTGATGAGAAATAAAATCATTAAAACAAGGTTTAATAAAAAAGTTGCTTGAGTTGATTTAAAAAATCTGTTTTTAAGTTTTTGGAACCTAAGACCCTTCTCCATTTTTGTACTGACTCTGGGTTCCATATAACACGGTTTCACATAACACGGCACTTGCTAGGAACCTATCTACCGTGTTATACGACGATAATGTGTATTCAAGAATCTACCCCTAAAAAGTTAGAGCCAGAAAAAAAACACATTTTTGTTTACAAAATATCATATTTATTTGACGAATAGTGTTATTAAGCAAACTTAAGATAGTGTGGATAGTCTATCTCCAAAAGTGTTTGAATGTCTTGAATACGGATGGACGAAACTATTAGCTGCGCAATACTTTTAGGATTGACTAGTGCGATACATCAATTTCAGCAACTTGTGGTGGGATCAAGTTCAGCTCTTTTTACCACCTATTTTTCCATATTTAGTGATCTTATAATTCTTATTGATCCCACACTTCTTTTTCATTTCATGGTCATCGCTTCTAATTTAGAATGCTCTTGTTTATCAACGATGTTGGTGACCATTCGTAAAAGTGTTTTTGCATGACATTCACAATGTGGATGAGTTTACCCATAGAATTTCTGAGCTATAGAAAAATTACCATTTACTCAATAGAGGAAACAGAATCCACATTAATGCAGTTCTATTGCTTAACTTATTATGTAACTCTTCTTATTGGCGACTTTTTACTTATATCCAGCCTTTACTATAAAATAATAACGAATTTGTACTCTCTATGTGTCCTAATTTTTTCTAGTTGAAATAGCTACATATCACTGTTTGAAAATTAAATGTATAACTCTGGAATGAGGAATTTTAAAACATGTGTTTATTTATATATGCGTCTATTTATCAATAACATAATTTAATTTGCAATTTATTAAAATATTGTCGATTATAAACTTAATTTAATTTATTTCCAAGAACAAAAATATTTACCTGCTGGCAGGATAATTTATAATATTTCTAGTTCAAACAATCATTGTATTCTCTCTCTGTAAATAAATCTTATTCATTTGAAAATTTTATTGTGTACCACTATAGACGGAACACAAAATGTAATAGAAGTACAGTACATGTACGCAATGGAAAGAAGAACACTCCAAAAATCAGACTTTTAAAAATAAAGCCGTTTCAAAAAAGAATCACACTTACAATTAACACTAAATAAATGTACACTTACTACTATTGCTTGTTATATTTAGATAAGGTTAGTGGATTTTGCCCGCAATAATAAACTTGTATGATAACATTCAAAATATTTTTGAGCGATAAATATGGCAAATAAGTAAAACATAGTCTATTATGGTTTTTTAAAAAAAATGTGGTTGGTAACTGGTAACCAAAACTATAGAAAGTAACAAATATAAACATCCTTTCATGACGGTTTATAGAACATTTCTGGTAAACCTGAAAACCGGAAGAAAACATCAATTTATGCTGTATAGTCTACAAAGAATTTTTATTCACGTAGAACGAATAATTTTCATTCGCATAGAAGAAAGTACCCGGTAGATCGAGCTCGCCCGGGGGTAAAAGAAAAAAAATATTGATTTCTACCTTAACGGAGCTCACCTCTGACCACACGATGGAGTTTTGGCAGCGCCATCGTGTGGTCAAAAGTAAAACTAACAGACTGAACTAGCTCCGTTCTACCAGCACCAAGCCATACGATTTGACCATACGATGGCTCACTATGTCCGCAACCTAGCTATAATTAGCAAACACTCCTTTTAAATTAATTTAACTGAAGGTTAAGACCTAGCTCAATGGATTCCGCACATATTAATCCCTAAATCCTGCAAACAACATCAACATTGTGTGTAAATATACAAGAAATGCTTGTTTAATACTACTGCTATAAGATAATTTTTACAATAAATTCTGAAACATACTGAAAATGTAGAACAGAATAATCAGTGGATCAAAAGAACGTTGGCCCCTAGATAGAATAAAAAACACACCAAGCAAGTTCTAAAATAAAGAATAGTAATGGAAAATATCGTGTCTATTTTAATTTAGAATCTATAAAGTATAAATTTTAACGATTATTCAGACTAAATTTTATATGAATAAAACGAAAGGGAAAAGGTGAAATGCGCGACATACCAACAGATGTATTTAAAATAAATTCATATACTGAAGCGTAGCCTGAAGTATGGTATTTATGTTTAATGTATTTCAAAGCAGTACAACAGTAAAGCAGCTTTAAGAGTTTTACTAAGAACCAATTTAACAAATTAGTGGCATTTATTAAATAGGCAATTTTAAAAGTTAATCCAACTCGAATGCGTGAATTATTCTCGAAGAGAAGTGTTATTTTTTAATTAAGAACATTCTGCAACTATTGATAGAATAATAATGCACCCTATTATTTAGTAATGATTATAAATACAACACTGCAGTACCTATATAGTTTATCTATATTTACTTGTTCAAAATATTTCAATACATTTCAAATTGTTATACAATTACAGGTCAAGTTGACAAAAACCACATTTACAAACCAATCTTATGCATATCAATGTGTATCCACTATATAATTTCATAATATCAACACATTTTATGAAACAATTCTCTACGAAATGAATTCATGCAATCGATATTGGTGGTGTAAAAGTCATGGGGGGGGGGGGGCAACTTAGCAATTTACTCCCTACCCTTAATTTACAACAGTAAGTGCATACTTAGTTTGAAACAAATGATAAATTAGTAGTATGATGAATTGTTTCAATTTTATGAACAAATATGTATTTTTTTTTTCGAAAATTTCAAAGTGCTGTAACTTTTTAAGGGTGCATTTCTGGATGCAGATAAGTTAGGTTAAATCGACTTATTTTCGTAATTTTGGTGATTAAACGCTTTTAATTAATTTCAGAATTCTATGAAATACTGAATCTCTTCATAATTTAACAACAAAATATGCTTTTTTCGAAAGAACTCCAATAATTTCAGCAAATAATCATAAATTAAAGAAAATTACTGACGCTGAAAAAAATAGAAAAAAGATCAAACATTCAATTCATACTAAAAAATATTAAGTTATTTTCAAAATATTGGCTTATTTATTGCTATAATGTATAAGTATTTTGTATCGATATTGCATTCTTACTACTACTGGATTACTGTAATTAGAATTCATTGTTTCTTTTGCTACCCTTTAGCTAAACGCTTATTCATGTGTTAATTACGTATGTAATTTTTGCGCATCTACTATCAAACTAACATTACAAATAGAGCGTAATTTTATTATTATACTCTACTTGAACGAGCTCTTACTTAGCCAAAATTGTGATGTTTGGTGGTATTGACCTTCTAACTATTTTAATTTAATGTTAGAATACTTTTTACCATCGTGCAATATGCACCTTTTGTATTACTTTATTATTTGTAGACTGTACTGTATGTAATTTATTATTTACGTATTGTGTTTATGGGTGAGTTTTTGGAAAAAAATAAATTCTATTTGAAAGTTGCCTTCATTCATTCCAAATTAGAAAGCATATATCTAAATGGGAGGAACCCATTCTACTGATTTAAGTCATTTAAAAATAGTGATAAAAATTCGTCATCATTGGATGATAAACGTTAAATTAATAAACGAACACTTTTCAATCATTTGTCCAATATCTGGTAGCTATTATTCATAATGCATCCATATTAATAATAATATTTGGATAGGTGTTCTACGTCACTACTTATTTTACTGACTCTTTCTATCAGTTTCGACTTAAATTATTAATTAATACCTGTATTCATTAATAATTTAAAAAAGTAATTTCTTTATAATTACGTACAATGTTTTTTTTGTATGGAATTAAGAAACGAAAGAATGCAAACAGAATTATATCTAGTGTCATTTTTAAAATTGGTGTTTGCAAAATTGGATTCCATAACGTTTAGCTGTTATGCATTAAAAAAGTTTTCGAAAGGAAATTTGGAAACCATTTATTTAAAAAAATGCATACGGTATGTGTAAGATCTAATTGTATGGCATGCAATCATTGCTATTACTCCATGACTGACAAAATTGGATAAAAATAGTAGTAGCTGCGAAGACATACTTTTATGTAACACAAGAGTTCTTGATAACGATCCAAGAAAGCTCTAAAAGAAATTATCTAAAATAAAATAAATTGTTTTTTTATGACGCCCACCCTCTCGACAAATATAGCCGGCTCTTTTCATACTTCATCCATGCTAATATACATAAATTTAAAACAATTTCGGGACTCATAAAACTTGAGACACAATCCCCTTTTTAGCTCGTAAACTCTTGCGTGCTTTAAACATTACCCACGTCTTAAAACTGTCAACAAAACGGAAAATTTATGCGACCTCGACGGACTCCTTAAAAGTATGTATTCTGCGCGTTTACCCAGTTCACCAGCTTTAATTAAATTAAACATCTCCCGAATAACTCCCTCCGGTAATTTGTTTGTCTTCGGAGATCCTGAACCCAAACTCGGCTCCCATTAATATTTAAGCCGAAGGCAAGAAAATATTTTCGAAAACGCTTAAAATTCATCCTCGTAAGCTAATCGTTCCGCATAGGAATTCAGCAAATATTTACGTAAGCGGAAAGTCCGCTTTGCTTAATAGAAATTGAGAAGAAAAGGAGCTATTGCAGTTCGTAGGTAAAATACCTAATGACCGTTTTCTTTTGATCGTAAACGCACGTAGAGATAAGGTTCAGAATGCATAAGCTCCGCAAGAAATTCTACCGCCAGGATTATCAGGCAGGGGGACAAAAGCTGTTCACTCCCATGGGATCTGACAACATTGTAGACGTGGATCCCTGGCGAGCGAACCTTAATTATCGAAAACAACGGCGAATGGTATACGAGGAAGTGGACTAGGCGTGTACGCAATTATAATGTTGCGATAATCGTAACTGTGGGGGAACAAAGGGGGGTTACAGTGTAGTCCGTGAAAAGGGCCAGGTGAGTAATCAGATCACATTGTTCACTATGGGGGAGGCCTATAAACTATTTCGAAACCAGATAAAATTAATAATTTAGTAACATATCCGACAAGTGTGTAATTATAAAGTTGTAATTTCTGATTTAATCGTAGATGATGCTGCAGAAACAGGAATGTTTAAGGGCAACACCGATAATAATTATGCAGGAAAAAAATGTGTTATAGACTGCGAAAAGTATTGCTGTATAGGACTAATTAACCATGGATATAATTAGAGCATTTTGAATTTTCAGATTGGAATCAGATTACTTAACAACGTTTTATACAATCGAGTCTAAGTGTATTAAGTGTTTCGAATATGTCTGTTCAGTTAACGAGGTTAATTGCAAACCAGACTTCATGAAATTATTCTGATTTCTTCTGACCAATACTGCTCAAGAATAGCGTTATTTCTTGCATTAGTTCGTATATACGCTGTCAGAACGTAACACCTTATTGCGTCCATGTCATCACAAACAGCACTGAAAGTCCTTGATTTTAAAGATCTGTTTTTTCTTCTTCCTAACAGATTTTTCAATGGAATAATAAGACGAATACGTGCTTTGTGAATTATTTTAAAGAAGGTATTTTAACCAGTGATGTATACCAGCTGGATCCATTTAACCGTCCTAAAAATAAAATAGAGTTGATGGTAATTAATAAAATCTTGTGAAAACATGGTAGCAAGTAAGAAAGTTGGCGACAACAAATTATTTGCCTCATTTATAAATAATTATAATCGTCGGGTTTTATGTAAATGTTTTAACGGCAATCTACCATTTGGGATCTAAAATGCCATTCGCGAAAACGTTATTAGCCATAAAAGTGGCAACGGTATGGCATGCAAACTGCTCGGTCCGTTTCGAATGCTACCGAACGAGCGTCGAAAAACTTTTCTTCGGTCGTTCACTGAAACTGCAATTTACAGCGATTAAACGTATTATTTTCAAAAAACGAGCAGCGGAATGGCGGCACGCCGCACGGAACAATTTATTCCATCGCATTAAATGTAGTTTTATTTCGGCGGCATGGCCGACAATTTGTACGTTAACAAATGCCCGGGGCCCTTTTTAAAACTGCCCCGCAAGTTTGTCAATTGCGGCACGCTAAGTTCTGACACAAACGCGCGTTTAGCTTGCCGTCGAGGACTATTTAAATAAATTATACGATGTACCTGGCGTCCCCGGTGGACGCCACTGCAATATCGCGGGCGTATTTACAGCGACGGCCCCCATTAATATATAGGGCGACGCAATTATTATACTGTTTTACTTAAATTGCCTAGAAATAAATGAAATAAATTGAAAGGGATGTTTGCCGTGATTTGCATTTATGGTGCAAGCTAATAGTGGAGAATAAAAGTGGCTTTGAAGTTTGTTGTTTGTATCGTGGAGATCTCTTTAAATTTGTGCAAGTAATTTAAGTTATCTTAATTGTATCTGCGTTATATTAATCCAGGAGCTCGGTTGCAAAAATGGTTACTCTTTCCTAAAACTTTGCTTTTCTGATATTTGTTACTGCAATAAAAATGAAAATATTGCTGTCAGCAATAAGACTAATAGCATTGAAATGTTGAACACAATATTTGTGTTGTCAAAAAGCAAATTTTATGTATATGAGATTAATTAATCCGATGTACTGGGTGGTGAAGTACATTCCACTTTTTTATTTAACATTCCATAAAAATATGAATGATAACATACAGAGCATTTTCAGTTGTGAGGAAGAATACATTAGAAGAAGGAATAGAGTCAAGGATAAGGTTAGAAAGGCCAAAACGAAGTACGGAGGAATTGGGAAAGGACATAAATAACAAATACACCTCAAATAATAGAAAATCTTGGAACATGATAAGGGATGATAAAAGGACAAAAGAGGAAAGAATTAAGAGGAATTAAAAACACAAACGAAAAGAACATAGTAGAGATATGACGAAATTTTTATACTCGAAAATTTGCAGAAGAAAGGGATGAACCGGAACAAATAGGAATGGATGAACTGGAGGAAGCACTAATGAGAATAAAAACTCTGAAATCATGCGGAGAAGACAATATAGAGCCAGAAATGATTACATGGCTTGGAGAACAAGGAAAAGATTGGTTACTGAAATATATAGAAAAGCATGGAGAACTGAAACTGTCCAGCAAGAGCAGGAGAATAAATTAATCACACCTATTTTCAAAACGGGTGAAGAAACCGTTTGTGACAACTACAGAAAAATATGCCTGTTCTCAATAAGTTTTAAAAGGAGTATGCACGGATAACATAGAAACGGTTAAGAGACAAAATTGAAGATAAACTAGGAGAGCAACAAGCTGCCTATAGGGAAGTAAAACAAACTAACGACAATAAGTAGATAAGTAGAAATATAATTGAATGACAGATAGCCATAGGAGAAGAAGAGCGACATTCGACTCAGTGGACAGAAGAATAATAGGAAGATGCCTAAAACAGAGGGAAGGGAAGCCATAAAGAGTATATATGGAAAAGTATCTGGATAAGTACAGATAAATGGGGAAAGTTTTGAATGGCAGAAGCGGATAAAACAAGGAGATAGCCTGAGCCCACTCATATTTGTAGTGATTATGGATAGGATATTAAAGAACATAAGAAGTCGCACACAACTACGGATAGTAATAGATTATAATAGATTAATGCCAGTAACGCTAGATAACCTCCTGTATATGGACGAAATAGTCATAATAGCCCTGGAATAATTGACCTGGAGGTTGCAGGAAGAAAAGCTACAAACATGCATTATGTAACCAACAAAGAAAAAACAAATAGACGAGAAAACAAAATTAAGAATGTAGTAGTACCAGCGGTAACATATGCATACGAATCATGGACAATACAACAAAGGTATGAGAATAAAATAACAGCAATGGAAATGAAATATCTGAGCAAAGTCAAGGGCATATCTAAACTGCAGAGATATAGGAATGAAGAAATAAGACAAGAGCACTAGATCAATAATCCATTATGAATAAGATAGACTAAACTGGTTTGGACATTTACATGGGATGAAGTCAGTCTGGCTAACTAGGAAAGTGCAGGAAAGGGGAGAAAGCAATAGTAGGACCGTTTAAACCGGAGAAGATGGGTAAATGAGGAATTGGAATAGACATCCGACACCATAAAGGCATAAGGATTGTGAGGAGAAGTTGAAAAAGTCTACATTTATTTTGTTTTTAAACATTTACCTATGGTCTCCCTTACCTACGTATTTCCGTGTTTTCTTGCCCTGATACTCTGATACTCTTAGGAACTCCTTGGAATAATGGTGTGCATTGGGAGTGTCCTTAGAAGTTGAACTCACGCAACCGTTGAATGAAAGTGTTCCACTTTTTACCTTGTTATAAAAAATAAATTGTTCAGCGTTGGATCGATTTCAATCAGGTTTTTTAAAAAATGTTAGGTGGTAATGAGGAAATGTACTCTTCTGATTGCTTTATTTTTCTCTTCAATCCTACATGTTTCGGCAAGATTTTATTACCATCTTCAGGGGTATCTACAAATCATTTTTATATTTAGTTATTGTTAGTGTAGTTCATATTAAATTGAAATAAATTATAAAATTAAACTTTCTTAAGGTAACTTACTTAAAATAACATTAATCACTTACTGTCAAATTATCTACTTGATTGCGGTGGTTACTAAAATTTGTCTCATCGGTCTTTTGATCATATCATGTGTTTGGTATAGTGTCTTTTCTTCTTTCATTTGTTCGTATTACAATTGTTTTATTACGTGGAGTTGATTATTTTCTGTAATTTATCAAAATGTCCTTCTTCTGCAAGTGATTCATTGTTAAATGAGAATTTGTGTATGTAAAAAATCTGGTGATATTAGTTTTTGGCCTTCTTATGTTGTGTTATTTTTGGTGAATTTGTGTAAGTTTTGTTGTTATTATTCTGCTCTTAATTTTCTAAGTCTTTTCTGTTTGACATTTTGTTTGCGATTCTGCGCGTGTGCGGTAATACGAGATTCATGTATAGGTGATTTTTTAAAATTTGTACAGGTTATTAATTGAGTTATATATCGGTATCGTTATATATCGTATCGTTGTATGTCGTTATGTAATATTTGTTGTCTATTTATCTGGTATGCTTCCAACAGTTCCATTAAATACGCTTTTCTTTTCTGGTGTAGTATTTTTGTATTATTTTCTATGTTGAAATCATGGTTGTGAGTTAAAAAGCGATTGCCAAATGCAGAATTTTTGTTTCGTTTTTGTTCTTTGATTCTTTGTGATATAGTGCGTCCTGTTTCGCCAATATACGTTGGTCTACATAGTATACCCCACTTTTACCAAGTTTGTTTATTTTGTCTTTGGAATTTATTAAAGTATTTGCAATCGTGTTGTTGGTTTTGAATGCTGTGATTATTTCATATTTGTGTAATATCTTTTGCAATCTGTGTGATATGTTACCTTGATGTGT
>JAWQRJ010000051.1:0-31802 GCA_033557515.1 Diorygopyx duplodentatus
TGCATTCCTATGTGATTTCCCGTCGTCTAGGTGTACTCTATCTCTCCTGAAAGTTTGTAACCGCTATGCTGAATCACCCTGTATATATATATACTCAGAGGCAGTCACACAGTTTCTAGGTCTGTGTGTGAAAATAAATGCAGGGCTAAAGAAATAGGAGTAATATTTATTATATTATTTTTAATAAAATTAAAAATAATTCTAAATAATCTAGCGAGTTACCCCTTCGATAAAGAGTGAAATGGAGTGAGGTGGAATAACGAATAGTTGATTTCATTCTAAGTTTATAAAATGTATAATTACGCTCGAACTAAAATGTATAGGTGCTAATTCTAAATTACTATTAATTTTTTTATTTGACCAGGCGTTTACGTGTGTGGTAACACAAGCACTGGCGCTGGATTAACAGTTACCGTTACCAAAGAACTAGGAGGTGAGTACGCTCTTGAAGCAGGTGCTTTGATACTGGCCGATCAAGGATGTTGCTGCATTGACGAGTTTGACAAGGGACCATCACAGCATGCTGTAATACTTTTTTTTAATAGTAACTTTATTAGTGCCATCGATTATATTGACAAAAACACTTTCGAAATGTTGTATTTGTTAATTTTGCAGTACTTACTTGAAGTGATGGAACAACAAAGTATCAGTATTGCTAAAGCTGGTATCTCAAGGCACTTACCTGCTAGAGTCAGTATTTTAGCTGCAGCAAATCCTGTTGGAGGTCACTATAACCATGCTAAGACGGTAGTTGAAAATTTGAAAATTAATGAAGCGTTGTTGTCTCGGTTTGATTTAATATTTATATTGTTAGACCAATCTGATGAGGTAAGTTATCAAAACTAATTTCTTTAGATATTTTAAAAACTAATTTCTTTGTAGCGATCTGATTTTCTGTTATCAGAATATGTCCTTGCCTTACACACTAGTGGTCAAAATTCAAATAAATCAAAGCTTACTCTTAATGATTGTTCATTTTCTACCAAAGCAACGTTAAAGTAAGTCGAAAAACAACGGTTTTAATCGTAAATTCTTCTTTTATCTTCGCACGTATTTATAGGCAATCACTGCTCTTACGAGACAAGGAAGCACTTGATCGTATACCACATTCCCTTGTAAGAAAATACATAGCCTACGCTCAAAAATATGTTAAGCCACAGCTAAGTGACAAAGCTAAAACAGTGCTACAAGAATTTTATTCAGAATTACGAACTAACCGTAGTACGAGTGATTACACTCCGATTACCGCAAGACAACTTGAATCTATGAAACGATTAACTCAAGCTAGAGCCAAATTGGAATTGCGGGAGGAAGCCACCGAGGAAGATGCGATGAACGTTGTTGAAATTATGAAGCATAGTTTAGCAAGTGTATTTATTGATGAACACGGTAGTTTAGATTTCACACGGTCGCCAAGCGGAACAGGTGTCAGCGGTAAAAAACAGGTATTAAATTATCATTATAATGTAATAAGAATTTATAGTTTCTGGTGTTTTTCTTTCAGATTTCAAAATTCCTAACATTTTTAGAACAAAAATCGAATTCATCGAAAATGTTGTTCACCATAGGTGAGTTACGAAAAGCTGCAATGGAAGCAGGCATAGCAAAGGATAGGTTTTACAACACACTTCAAGTTTTAAATACGAATGGTGTTTTATTAAAGAAACCACACAATATGTATCAGTTAGTTAGTACAGAGTATTGATTTTTTTCCCTTTTCTTCCATTATATACTTACCAATTAATGGCTACAAAATAGGAAAACTTATTGTTTAAATTTTTAGTTTTCCTTTTTCAAATAAATGATGTTTTGTTTCATTTCCCTGGTATAAATAAATATTTAGTTTTTCAAATAAAACAAGCTTTCTTTTTAAATCTACGTTTAATATATAAAACATTTTTCCCAAAACATGGTTCCCATGCTAACCAAACAATGAACATTATCTTATGGTTACAAATGTACGACTCCTGATCGTTTTGGCATCGACAACATTTATCAATAACATTAATATCATTTAATATCCATAGTATTTCATAACGAGACAATACTTAATAACATTAAGTTACAATACTGAAGCGTGTGTATTTAGGCCTTTAGGTTTTCGTGTGCGGTATGCTATGATAACACATCTATGAGATTTTCAAAAAACTTTAAATGTTCCACGCATGACATTTAGAATTCGATACAATACGAGATTATGCAAATAACACAAAGACAGTACTCGAACAGTTAATATATTAAAAGAAATGCATTTTTTTCAATATATCAACTGTTGTCACCTGGACAGCTCATAACATCAGTACACAATTCCTATGATCGCGCTATATTCGTACCACACAAGCCTTGCTGTATGAATATAGCGCGATTTCGTCTAGTCTCTGTCCCAGGGTTTTGTGCTCTAGCCACCGGTTGTCACATATTGAAGGCCTGTCTCTATGGTGTATACACGAGATTCCAAACTACAATAAAGTTAACCTTCCCACCAACCAAAATGCAATTAGATATATGTATATATATTAACTACTAGATAAATTCACATAAAGAGTATTTTTATTTTGTATCAATTCGAAGGCTTTTCATAAACTTTTCTTCAATTGTTTATGTTACAAAATATCTCTTTTATCGAACAATTAATAATAACAATAAGTGTCTTATAATAAAATGTATAGTAACGTCAATCCTGAACTTGAGGTTAATGTTCAACGACAATCACACAACCACGTTATTACTGTCAAATGGCAAATATTTATTTCAATTGGTAGACTACAATAAAGTGTTTACTTCATATTAATTCTTCAGGAATTGAAGTTTCCATATGTGTTATTTACTTACAAAAAGGGTATAAAAAATGGGTGTAAATCAATTAAAATTAATATCGTAAAAGAGTGTATGGCACAAAAATTACTACATGTATAAATTGTGAGAGATTGGAATTCTGGTTAAAATTAACGATTCGAGCTGGAGCTATTTTCCGTACTAAATATTATACAGATTCCTAAATTTTTGATTTGCTAAAATTTTTTATGTGGCCTTCAAAAATGTACTAAAAAGTAAAAGAAAATCTAATTGTGTTTGAGTTGAGATTTGTTGAAGAATATTTAGAAAGATTATAATCAAAGAAAGGCTGCGACTGATGTATGATATAAACTAAAGTGAACACTTAGTGAATTTAAAATCTAATCACTTATTAAAGTCGTTCAAAAAGTATTAAAAATAAAAGTAGTAAAATCATACTTACTCACTTAATCCTGAGGGAGTGACATCTGTGGGAGTTGAGCCTCCACAGGTGGATTTCCTCCACACCTCCTTCCAAACCTTTCTATCTTGTGTAACTTTGTTGGCTTCCTTCCATGTGTACCCCCTCCTTTCCACCGCACATTTAACCCCTTCCTGCCACGTTTTCCTTGGGCGACCTCTTCCTCTCCTCCTTGATGCTTTGGCCTCGAGCACTTGTCTCACTATGTTCTCTTCCTCCATCCTTTTCAGGTGGCCATACCATCCAAGTTGATTTTGCTCCATCCCTTCCTCCAAAGATCTGATCCCTAACCTTTCTCTGTACGGTACACTTCTTGTTCATCCATCTTTGTCTTATCTTCGATCTTTCTCATTTCAATTGCTGTTACTTTTCTTCATAGTCACTTAAGCATTCTCCGATGCGTAAGTGACTATGGGCGTCGATATGTGCTTTAATTTCTTTTTTACATAGAAAAGATTGTTTAATACTGTTAAACACTTTGCCTCCTGCTGCTATTCTCTCCCTCACCTCTTCCTAAAGTCTACCATCATCCGATATGATTAACTCTGAATAATTGCTTCAAGCATTTGTTGAGAAAGTAGAAGAAATTTTTGCACACACAAACTATCTTCCAAATCTGTATTTATGTCGAAAATAAATTTAGAATATATGAGATACAAAATAAGACAGGGGCGCTTTTAGAAATTTGAATCCCATGGAAAATATGAAGGTTTAAGGATGATTTTCTTTTTTATTTTGTAATAAAATCTTTTTTCGTTTCAACGTTATTAATATTCAAAAACTACTATCTGAAATATGTGTGGAAAATTTCTTCTTTTCGAAATTAATTTATAAAAAGTTACAAAAACTTTTCTCTGATGTTATATATTTCGAACATCAAAAAAGAAGGTTTGAGGATTATTTTCTTCTTTATTTTGTAGTAAAATCTTTTTTCGTTTCAACGTTATTAATTTGTAATGCTGCTATGTGAAATGTGAAAAACTGCTATCTGAGATGTGGGTAGAAAATTACTTCTTTTCGAAAATTAATTTATAAAAGTTACAGAAACTTTTCTCTGCTGTTATATATTTCGAACATCAAAAAAGGAGGTTTGAGGATTATTTTCTTTTTTATTTTGTAATAAAATCCTTTTTCGTTTCAACGTAATTAATATTCAAAAACTGCCTTCTGAGATGTGGGTGGATAATTACTTCTTTTCGAAATTAATTTATAAAAAGTTACAGAAACTTTTCTCTGCTGTTATATATTTAGAACATCAAAAAAGAAGGTTTGAGGATTATTTTCTTTTTTATTTTGTAATAAAATCCTTTTTCGTTTCAACGCTATTAATATTCAAAAACTGCTATCTGAGATGTGGGTGGAAAATTACTTCTTTTCGAAATTAATTTATAAACAGTTACAGAAACTTTTCTCTGCTGTTATATATTTAGAACATCAAAAAAGAAGGTTCGAGGATTATTTTCTTTTTTATTTTGTAGTAAAATAATTTTTCGTTCAACAACTATTTGCAATTGCAAATCGCAATTGATTAATAGCGCAAAATTCTAAAATCTACAGAGCAGTTCGAAAGTGGCTGTATGCCAATTTCGCTTCAACGCTCAAATTTGTTCCAAAAATTATTTGTCCTCCTAACGTTCCGCAAAATTCATACATATACATATACAGGTAAACATTCCTCAAGTATCTTTTCAATAAAAAAAATTATTAAACATAACTATGAAGTTTGTTTATGATTTTGTAATTTTTTTTCATTTGAGCTTTCTTATAACTCAACTGTACAAATAACTCATTTTCTTGCCATGATGCACAAAATGTATGATAGAATTCGAGTAGTAGATTTTTCAAAGCAAGATAATGAGATTCGTCCGAATTTTTTATATTACAAATAAATGTCTTCTAGTTTATTCCTTCCCTCGCAGTGAAATTCATTTTAAAATAATTCATTACCTTCTACTTCTGGAAATTCCACTTTGTTAGTTCACAAGTTGTTAAAAAATGTAAAAAAAAATATATGGTTTTTCTAAAACATTTGCCATTTCACAGAACATTTACGACAAAACATTTCAACATCACCATCACTACTTCGATGCAATCCTAACGAACAAATTCCTACAGTTGTTGTATATTGCACTTACAATGAGTATCGTTTTTGTTTAGAGAGCCTAAACGGAAGATAAGAATGATTATACTTCGTCACCTAATACATACCACATACATATAACCACAAATCTCCAAACTTAAAACAATCGAATAAATTAAAAAATTGACACCGTATTCTAAGATCTACAAGTGTGCGCATTAACGTTAAATGCCTCCTAAGCTTTTAAACCGCGTAGGCACTTTTTGACATTGCGTAGCCAACCTTTTGCTGGTCAGAGGCAGTTGGCCTTGTACGTCTCCCATCTAACATCGTCGGACTCGTGTGTCAGGTACCTTACGCCGATTTGCGTTTCTAACGCTCTCAAATCGCACCACGTTTGGTAATCCTATTAAAAATAAACATTGCAGAAATACTGGAAGAGAATGTCACAGAACAACGATTTTTTACCAAAAGCGTCAAATGTATTCAAATATTATTAATTCTTCCAACCGTTAAGTGGCCTTTAGAAAATATTTCTGACAGTGGTTAAAGCTGATAAATAAATAACCACTAACCTGTAACCAAATGTGCTGCAGCGATTTATCCACGGAGAGACGCTTGCTTTGTTTCACTTGTAATAACTTATTTATCAAATCAATAGCTGGAAAAAGAAACATATATTAACCTTTGTAACATTAAAACGGCATAACAATTACCTTCCGATGATATTTCTTTCCACGGATTAGGTGGATACATAAACCCCGCGTTTTGAATTTGTTGGTTAATATCCTCGTCTTCGTTAAACGGAAATGTACCGCTCAAACTGACATAAACAATTACGCCAACGCTCCACATATCCAACGATCTGTTGTAGCATTTGTTGAGTAATACTTCCGGAGCTAACCAATATGAATAATGTTCGTTAATAAAATTAGAGATTTTTTCCGCCAGTAAAATAAAGAATAACTAAGAAATTCTTCTATTGTAGACTCTGTGACACGTTTATTTTAGCTTTAGCGCAAGTTGTAGAATATTTTGTGTTTCTAAATATGACAAGTCAATTTTCTTTTGACAGAGAAAAGTTTTACGCACCTAAATATGCTGGTGTACCAACTATTGACCTGCGAAAAGACTTTTCACCGATGATGCGGGCAAAGCCAAAATCGCACAGCTTCACTTGTGGGTAGTCAGCATCGGAACTGAGCAAAACATTTTCTGGTTTCAAATCACAATGTGCAATATTTTTTGTGTGCAAATGCTTTAAGGCAATTAAAATCTGCAAGAATAAAAACATTATTAAAATTTGACAATTTATAGTAAGATTAATAGTGTGGTAATATTTACTCTGTACCAAAATGAGAATTAGTACAAAGAAAACAATTTTTATCATTAACCACCACTTGAATTATTTAATAAATAATATAATGCATATCTATAAAAACTGAACTTTTATTCATTATAGTGAGATGTTTGTTACAGTTTTTTCTTTTCGTTACTCACCTGAGTAATTAGGAATTTTGTCACTCGTTCCGGTAAACGGCCTTTGTCATGTGACAGAATCATGTCCAGCATGTCTCCTTTTAATTTCTCCATAACGACGAATATGCGTTCAGGTGTTTCAAACATTCTCTCTAGATTTACTACACCTGGATGCGATAAGTTTTGTAGAATCGCTACCTCGTTTTTTAATTGAGCTTCTTGTTTTGTGGGGAACCTAAGTTTATCGATCACCTAGAAAAGTTTTGGTTGTGTAAAAACGTTAAGCACAAATTCTTCAATAAAAGAGAAAAGTATACCTTTATAGCTACAGATCTAGAAGTTTTCTTATGAATTCCACCAAACACTGTGCCAAATTGTCCGGAACCCAAAATATCATCCGGACAAATTTGGTAAAGTTGTGTCATATCCATCACTTCCTCTTCGGTATCGTGGGATTCCTCGGTTTCTAAAAAAAAGTTCAATTTTGAGTATATTGGGTACGTATTAAAAAACTACCGAAACGCTTACTGAGATTGGTAGTAACGGGCATCAGAGCTTGTCGTAAAGATGTTTCCCAACTTTTTGCCAAGTATGCACCAATTCCTGTTTCAGGTGGAGGAAAATTTAACTGCATCTGATCTTGTAAATTAGATAGTAAGTCTTGTCCGACAAAATAGTCAATGTTTGCTGTTCTAACTTCAAAGCAATGCATGATATCTATAAAGTAACAAATTGCTTTATTTCCCTCCTAACATTTTTTTAATCATGCGCTATAAACAGATTATCGTACCTCCTTGTTTTACTCTAGCGGTATCTATCGTAAGTATATCAGCCAGAGGTATTTCCCGATAGTAGTTCGATCCGTGATCGTTTTGGAACAATGTAACAGCTTTGGTGTCCAACCGCCAAAAATGTCGTCGTACCGTTCGATCTTTATTCGTAAAATGCACCAGCCAGCCCTCTTTGATGACTTTCGACCCTCTACGTTTGGTGTGTTTCACAGACTGGACGATTCGTTGCAATGGAATGTTGGCACTGTGTAAAGACAAAGAACTAACGATAAATAGCATTTGTTTTTACAACGAAAAGAGACTGAAAAAGTTAACTGGAGGGTTCTCAAAGTTTTTGTGCACATACTCCTACTTGATTATAAAAACCAGAACACAATTGTTTCGAAACTATTCTATTGACAAATATTCTTTAATGAAGTAATAGTGAAAAAATAAAATAGTTGCACAATAGTTGCGGCAAATTATTTTCTATGATAACATATAAACTATCAAAGTTAACAAATAAATGTGTCTATGTGCCTATCAAGATAGGCACATAAAATGTTAAATAGGTAGATAACTTACCTGGAAGGTGTGGGTTCATTATCATCGTCTCGAACGGGAATTCCTTCGCTTCCACACAAACCGTTCACCTGCGACCCTTGCGAGGATGTCTTCTCTGAATCGCTTTCATCTTCTATTAAATTTGACATACTGTGACTGTCGCTGCTGGTTGTGCTTTCCGCGTACTCACAAATTCCTGCAATTAACTCGTTGAATGCTTTTTCTGTGTCTGTTGCCGTTTCTTGCAAAATACCTGAGGCGTCTTTGATTTTTTCTGCCGTGCAATATTTTGGCACTTTTTCCGTACATTTTTTATGTACATTCCAATAACAGCCTTCGCATTGGTAGCCCTGCTTGTATACACCCCTGAGCAGGCGTCTGCACACTTGGCATACAGTCGGAATCCTGTACGTATGCAGTTCGAACTTGTGCAAAATTCGATTTGGACCAGCTCTATCGAACGAAGCAGGTCTGCCAACTAACGGAAGAGTTGAAGCATCCGATGACCTGCTCTAGAGGGTGGTTAATTTACATTTTTAATAAAAAAAAATTTATAGTTTGATATGTGAACAAGTTGCGTCAAATAATACTTAAGAGAATGATCTGTATGCACATCATTTTTAATTGATATATCATCAAAAATCATAAGACACTTTCTATTTTTTAATAGCTTTCAGTTACTAACAGAAAGTCACAAGTTCGGAAGGTTGACTGATTAATTTTTCACTAGTCACAACTGAACTTCTTACTTCTCTTATAATTAATTACTTGACCCAGCTCAGTATAAAAGACCATAAATAAATTGAAAAGTGAAGGTAGAATAAATTAAAACAAAAAGAATTATTTGAAAAAAAATCTATATTAAAAGATATTAATAAAGAACAGAAAATATGTAGTAAGCAATACAAAAAAATAAAAATGCATATAAAAAATATATATAAAAACCTTCACCCAACAATAAAGAGCTTATAAAAAATATAATGTATAAAATATGAGTATTAAAAGTTAATGCTATTAATAAAATAATACAATGTTGAGAATTAACAAATTAAACACTTATAACCTAAAGCTTTAATCTTGGACGGAATCGTTGCAAAAGAACAATAATACAAAATACGAAAAAGAGTTTGGAACAAAGATATCGATTGAAATCAATTAATCTTTTAAATTCATGCTCCCAGAAAACACATTGGTTATTCTTACCCAGCTGTTACTCTCTTCCGTATTTCCGGAATTTGCAGACGCACCAGAAGAATTTGATCCTCCGGAAGGACTTCTTGGCACTTGGAGGTTATGCAGTCGTTTCCCGTGCTTGTCATCTAATAGCACGTACGAACAATTGTTCGGTACCTTCACGATGCAACGCTTATGGTAATTTTGGCCGCAACCTGTGCAATTTAAAATATTAAGTGTCAAAATTAAATTAACCCTTAATTGCTCGCGAGGGGTGTCACACGCCCCAGTGCATATTTGATCGTTTGTATCTTTTTAAATTTTATAATTAGGAGAAGAGATTTTTGATAGTACTTTTGAAGACGACAACTTTTGAACAAGATAACGAATCAGAGGTCATAGAGACACTTTCTTGAGCGTTGCAAAAACTACTAAAACGGAGCATTGCGAATAAGGCCAGCTGTTCTCCATCTAGAGCCGATTATATGAGGCCGATCGCCTTCATATAAAAGATGCCATATTTGTTTAAGAACAAAAGACAGAAAAACAAAGACTGAATGTTGTACATGTCACGAACATGTGTGCAATGACTACTTCATTATAAGTTGCCAAAAATGTGATGAAGAAAATTAGTTAATATAAAAATTGATATTTTTAATATTTCTATTACATTGTTTATCGTAAAAAAGGTAGATCTTTTTTAGCCGTATTCGCCATATTACTATTGTGGATTGTAGATACTATTCTTACATCAGGTTTAAATTTTTTTTGCTTCCATTCTTACAATCAAATTTTTCAAAAAATTCGATAATGTTTGTATACAAATTGTTCTACAAATTCTAAATTTGTCTTTCAACAGTTTCAAAGCAAGATTTACCGAATAATAAAAATTATCTGTATGAACATTATACCAAAATGTGCGAAAAGGACTCAAAAGAAAGGTAACAATATCCTCGAGTTCTGATGAAACTCCAGAATATATTATAAAATTTGAAATGTAACCAGTAATGGATTCGCACACTATTCTGCAACGGATTCTATACTTTACAATTTTACTTGGATTATAAGTTTTGAAACCTAGTCGTCCTTTCCATGAACAACGTTCCTTTTCATTGCATTGAGTAAATTGGTGTCGCGATCAATGGGTTGATAGACCAGTAATCGTTCAGCTGTTTTTTTCGCACTTGACCCATCAATATTATTAATCCAAAAAATAATTTCGTAATTCGTGTACTGTTACGTTTACCCATTTTGATGTTTTCTGTGGATCTTTATCTTTTGATTTGTTTTGTTTGTTACTTCGGCAATTTTGTCAAAAAATTCATTTGTAATAAACATGAAAGGAACACTTTCTACATTTTCAGAATTTTCTGGAAAGTTTCTCACATAAACTCGTGATTATTTCTTGAAGTGTCGATGTCTCCAGTCCCTATCAAAATCCTTAAAGCATTAAAGTAAGCAGCGAATTAACAAAAGTGCCACCTTCAACCATTCAAAGAATTGCAGCTATGGAGACTTTGAAACGAAAGACACGAAAATACACAAAGTTAAGGCTTCGAACCGTAATATTTTTCGTTCCGGTTCAACTAAAAATATATATATCGGTTCAGTTCCGGTTTTCGTTCTGCCAAAAATTACGGTTTGTTTCGGTTTTCGGTTCAGTTCCGAGTGTATAATTTTATTTTATTTATATTCTTAGTTCACTAAAAAAATAAAAAAGATAAATCTGAAACAAATGTGGAAAATTTTTCGTGGTTTCTTTTTTTTCTGGGACATCCTGCAGAAGATTCACTCACTCACTAACATCACCAAAACCTTTTTTGACATGGTAGATTGGTTCCTCAGAAAACCGTGTAAAAATACTCAGTGTATATTTTATATGGAAAATTATATATGGAAAATATTCTAGATTCGTGGTCCGCCCCACTCACCTTCCGCTCGTGGGCAAACTTTCCGTTCATGTAGAATATACTGTTCGAATTGTCGGATATACTGAAATCTAAATTTTAATTTTAGGGGAATCCCCCATTTGGCGGTTTTTTTAAACAGCGTTTTTTAAAAAATAAACGGTATAAAAACAAGTTTGTGTGCATTTGGCGATTTTTTAAACCGTGTTAATTCAAAAGTTTGTAAAAATAAACCTTGAAAAAAAGGTTTTAGTGTATTTTATTCAATTATTATGTTATTGAACGAAAACATAGACAAATGCTATTAGTATACAGAACAAATCGATTATAAAAATTAATACATAGGTACAGTTGTCGCCATCTCAAGGTGCACAGTTATATTTTACGGTGTAAATATGCCTGTGGATCATAGGTGCCAATAAATTGCGACATCTTTTGTAGAACTGTCAGTTTTCTGGTCGCACTGGACAAAGTCAGTTGCAATATACCTAAAATCAAATAAAATTGCCATGGAAACGAAATATCGTGCACTTTGAGATGGCGGCAACTGTACATATGTATTTTCTTACCTTGTGACCTTTGATCATACGATCGCGCTACCAGAAAAGGTTTTGTTTTTGAACCGACAACCATTTTAAATACATAGAACAAATTTTTTTATTTTACACATTTGAAAGTCCCATTTTTTTAGTCGTGAATAAAGTAACCATGATATTCAACAGGTGTAGAAGCAGTACCAAAAATAAAAAAACAAACTACCAATAAACAATTTTATTGGCCATAATTTATAATAATTACTTTACAAAACTTATTAATTAGGTTTTCCTCTGCCAAAACCTCCCCTCTGAAAATAAATAAATAAACCCACGTTATTTAGATTAATCGGTCGCATATTGTAACGATATCACTCACAAATTCAACATCAGCAGTACCAGCACCAACGTCAGCTTTTTTATCTGGACCGCTAGCGCCACCCGGAGCTCTTCTGTAACCAGCACGGTCTTCTGCAGGTTTCGACGTCTCCGATCTGACAGCAGCTGCCCTCGGGCGCGCTGCTTCAGTTCTCAGCTGTCTCTTCAGAGTGGCCGGTACAATTTCGGGCGGCAAGTGGAGGTACGTCCTTAAATATTCAATGCCTTCGTTCGTCAAATACCTACAAACAGTATTTTTAAAAACCGAGTCATTTAAAGTAATAAACGCAGAGTTCCGCCGAGGACCCTATAAAAAATACTGGAAACGCAATTCTTCACCGTAAGACAAGAATTAAGTTAAGATACCTATCAGTACTCACCAATAAAAGTGCCTCCAAGAAAATTGTTCCTTAACGTATCCCCTAGATTTCAACGACTGTAACGCCTTGATAACTTCCAAGTTCGGAATAGTCTCCAATTCTGGATGCTTCGGGGCATGGTAGTCCTTCTTGGCTACCATAACACCCTCCTTGAAGAGGTACTCATAGATGGCCACTCTATTCTTTTTTGGCATCAACATTCTGAAGAAAAAAGCGAATTGTAAACACGAAAATCAGATTGAAAGTGAGGTTAGAGCACACACAAAACAAGTATGTAAAGGCAAAATGGAGGTAAAACTCAAAAATACTAGTAGATGATGATAGAAACAGTTGTTGTAAAGTATAATCGTTCAGAAATCGTGCGTGATTGTTTATATTTTTTAAGATATTTGAAGAAAACACTTACTTGACGGTCGCAGATTGACAGTATGCATGAAAAGGAAGCAGTGCGGAAAGTGATAATGATAAATTCCCTAGATGTGTTTACATTTTACAATGTTGGCAACGATCAAGAAGGTATTGCAGTTATTATTGACTAAACTTTTAATTATTGTTTTATTATTAACGTTTTTAACAATAATGCTTTTTATCCGTCGTTTTGAACAAAAAATGAAATTGTATTCAAATAAAATTCCCCAAAAAGAGTGAATATTTTACATTCCTCATTCAATTAATTTTTATTAGCAATAAACAAAACTTTAGATCAAATATGTGTACCAAATTAATTTATTTTTATTAAGTTTAGATGTAATTTGATTCAAATATGATATACATGCATATTTGGTGATGAATTCAGTGTTGGGAATTTAATAAAAATTATATAGCACTGTTTTTTTCATAAAGACATTTTTTGAAGTAAAGCAAGAAAGTTTGGAAAAATACATAAATTGTAGAAGAAATTGATTTTTTGTCGATATAGTACTGACAGAGATATCTGCATTTAAAGAGCAACCCTTAATGGATGAATATTTTGGAAGAATACTTTCATAATAAAAAGTTGAGAATTTTGATATTAATAATTCAACTCCTTTAAATATTTTCACGTTTTTTTTATTGGTTTGTAATATATTACACAAAAATACAAAAAAAATGATGCCTGATAAATAGAGACTATGAATGTGGACATAAATGCTAAATACTACATTTGAAATATGTTTTAGAACTTATACATAGTTTATTATTTTCTTACACAGCTAATCTTAACAATCATTTAAATGCTAAATTATATTTCTTTGATGTTAATTAGTATACTTCAGTTTCTTTTGGTGTACTCCTTTTTTCTTGTACTCTTTCTTGTACTCTTTCTTCTTCTCTTTCTACTCCTCTTTCTACTCCTCTTTCTAGTCCTCTTTCTTCTTCTTCTTCTTCTTCTTCCTCCACTTCCTCATCTTCAATATCATCGGAAGGCCGCATTTTTTCTTCTTCTGCCATTCTGTAGCAACAAGTAGAAATTAGTAAACAAACTTTAAATACACTATGAGGGTTTGCCTACCTTCTCTTTTCCATTGTTGATGATTCGTATTGATCATAGTCGTCCTCTTCCTCCTCTTCGTTATCCTGCTTTCTCTTTTGGATAAATTTGTATGCAATAAATGCTAGAAGTAATATTAGTGGTATAATAATTGCCATGACGATGGCGGTGGTGTACCCAGCGAATCTTGAAGAATATTCTTGATGACCTGTGTTAGAAAGACACATATTAAAGAAAATGTGTGTCAGGATTCGAAGGAGTTGATGTTGTGGAATGGATACATAAAATAATCAACAATTATGATCCCTTCCACAACATAGGAAAATTTCGGCGAATATTCATTTGAATAAAAGGAAACCAATTAGTCACTTCACTCACTTTCCCTATCCTGTGGAAATGGACCATTAACCTGTGTATTATTTAATTTTTTTTATTAATAAACTGCAGCACAAATATGTTCCATAAATAGAAAAAATATAAATCTATATTCAAGGTATTGATATTTAAACATCCGTTACTAAATTGCTTTGACTCTTTGTCATATTATTTAGTCCCTTGTTGTTTTTATTCACTACGCCGTACTCTGGCATTCCTGCATCTTCCATAGTCTTCGGAACTGGTGGAGGACTATAAACTGGAGTGACCCCTCTATTTTCCTTGTTTTTATTCACTACGCTGTACTCTGGCAGTCCTGCATCTTCCGTAGTCTTCGGAACTGGTGGAGGACTATACACTGGAGGGGACAGAGATCTTTGTAGAGGAGGCGTAGTAACGTACGGTTCGGAATACACAGGTCCGTTAGAGTCTCTGTAATCAGAATTTAGCGGGGAATCAGCATCCCATCCTTTTTCTTCGAACTCGACGTCAGGGCGACCCTTTAATGGTTCGTGCGTCCTGTAGCTCTTATCATAACTCCTCCTTTTTTGGGACAACGTATCGCCGATGCTTCCTCTATCACTCATTACGGGACTCCGATAAGTATAGTCATCTTCAGGTGATACGGTCCCCGAACCAACTTCGTTGATCTTCATGCGACTTGCCGATCTTGATGGTGGTCCGTATAACCACGAATTGTCATTTTTCTTGTCGCTCAATTTGCGATATGTTCTCAGTATTAGGTAAGCGAGTAAAATGACTAATGGTATTATGATAGATAAGACAATAGCAGTGGTTATTCCTGCATTTCTTGCCGAATATTCCTGCTGACCTAACACAGAAATGTTTGCATTGAAAGAAAAGTTTTTTATGATGATGATTTGAGGAATGAGCATTTTTGTTGAACGTAAAAACTACTTACGTAAACACTCTGTGTAACCGTAGATGGGTGTGTCCCATTGTCCATGCGACAAACATTCTCTCCTAGGATCTCCAATAAGCACGAAATTCTGGTCACATTCAAACTGAACCGTCGTTCCAGGTACAAAGAAGAAAGTGCTCTTGCGTCCAAACCTGGGCGTTGGTAATATTCCGCAAGTTATGGTCCTTCGAGCGTTGGTACTTCGCATATTAATGATCGTACTGTAATAGTTCAGAGAGAAATGCGCCATATGTCTGTCCAGAGTCATCGCGTAGTCGAACAAACAGTGATAATTCTCGTGGCAAAACTCGTGGGCTCGATCTCGATGTATGGACCGGTTCTCGGGAATCAGAACGTTGATGTCTTTCCGGAATTCCGGCCTGAAGGTTCTGTTGTTAAACGTCGCCGAAGTGCGACCAAACTCTCTGTAGAACAGCGCTCCTCCTATACCGTCTTGTTCGCGATCTTCCAAAATCCAGCGCATCCCGAAGTCTGTGTACACTCGTTCGAATTCGTTTAAATTCATGTGGATTGGAACTTGTTGGCCGTCTGGTAAGACAAAGTCATCTGTCATATCGAAACTCCAATTTCCGAATAATCCTCTGGTTTGATTCTGTTAAAGGAACGATAATTGTGGCTTGAGATACGGTATTCCATAAGAAGCTGGATTTGCTGTATAAATTTAAACTTTTCTTCAGTACTACAAATATTTTCGCAAAGTCTGATAGCCTTGCATAAAAAGTTTTCTAATTGAAAAGGATTTCCATGTTAATCTTGAAAATCGTTTTGGACTACGTTGGTAGATGCAATGAACTATCTGTTAACTCCAGTAGATTGCTTAAGTCAAAAGTCAAATACGGGTAGAGTGGATTAACATTACTAAGAGGAAAGGCATATGGTATAATCATAACCAAGGAAGAACATGCAGTTGAAAGATCTCCTAACAGGCAAGTCATAACAACATTAAACAGAATGTTGGATGGACAAAGTAGGACAAAAAGATTCCCCAAATTGTGAATGTGGAGAGGTTGGGGATTTCAATGCTGGGATACGAAAGAAGAGTTTGACTGGATAGTCATTAGTTCCCCAAAATTAGTTGGCAGATAAGGAGCTGAATAAGAAGAGTGGTAAAGTATATGATATGAACTACTTACAATAAATGTCCATGGCAGGAAAGCTCTGGCAGTCAAAAATCCACGATTATCAAGAACTTCGAGACCGGCACCAGAATCAAACATCATAATAACTTCGGACTGATTCAGGATATAAGTGGGGGTGTACACGGTAACACCAGGGAAATGCTGGAACTTCAACGCAGGCCTGTCGAAATAAACTCTCCTCCCGTCCACGATAACGTCCAATCTATATCTCCACCTGGCATCCTCCGGTCTCCTTCTGACTTCGACGACCGTAGAACTGTTACCCCTAGCGGCAATCGACGTCAATTGCGTAGCTCTGACTTCACCGTATTCGTTCATGGGCATCTGCTCGAACCTTCCTTGGATGTCCAATTGGTTGTTGTTGGTTTTCACTCTGGCCAGAACGAATTCCCCTTTCCCGTTGAAAGTGTAGGGCAGGCCATCGAAGGTGATGACGTGCGGATCTCCAAACACACCTGCGACCGACGGAGCTTGGTACGAAACGCAGTCCTGAGACGGTCTTCTTTCAAAACGCAACGTCTCGCAACCGACAGATTGCTCGCTCTGCCACATGCAGCAAAGGTACCTCGGTACCATATCGTGGAACCATTGGGATAGTGTCGGAACTTTCGTCGCTTCGGTCCACGGTAGGAAACCTAAGTTGTGAGAACGACGCGGGAACGATCCCCATTGCTGATCGTAGGACAACATCAGGTAGTTCATTTTGTCGTAACAACATTGTTGCTCGGAACCTTCAATTCTGGAAATTATAGAAGCGGGAAATAGACAAATTGGAAAAAAAATTATCTTTGTACTTACGTAGGTGCTCCAGTTCTAACACAATGCATAGCTCCTCGATTAAACATACATAATGGGTTGGAATCCCTGTCACAGTCAAAATCAGGCATAAATCTTCCCTTATCATACAGAGCATGATCTAAGACACAAGGACATTGCTCCAGTTTGTGCGTAAAACTCTTGAGGAACCTATCTTGCCTTAACCATTCATTGCATAGAGTTAATGGCCAGTTGGTACCATATTCTCTCTCCCACTGCGCGTTGAAGTACCAAGCCAAAGGTATTGGTCTGCTCCAAATCAAAGGTGTAATGGAATATCCGTTTGCTGCCTGTCCCCCATCGATGGATATGGGTTCGGTCAAGTTGATTTGCAAGAATCCGAACTTGATGTCTGCAAGTATTCTGTTGTCCCGATTCCTGAACAGAGCCGGGTTTATGACGTATTCTCCAGTGTTGGTTATGCCATCGGCAATCATGTCGATGAACAAGAATTGCGGCTGAATGGTCGTCTCTCTGTAACCCCATAAAGATATTCTGATCGGAGCGTTATCGTTTATCGTCAGATTCTGCTTGACCCATTTTAGACGGATTTCCGCTGGGTTTCGTTGATGGATAGAGTTGTCATCGAAGAATATTTTTTCTGCTGCTTGACCAGGTGGTTCAACGTAATATTTTCCTTTCCATTTGAAGACCTCATTGTTAACAGCAATTTCAAACCTCACATATCCTTGCACTGTTAACCTGGGCTGTACACAAATGGCTCTGTTAGAATCAACGACAATACCAAATACTTCGTCCGCAATGTCGAATTTACATCTAATCTTGTCGGTTGGTCTGAAGCACGGACCGGTAATATTAACAACGGTTCCACCCAGCATGTTTCCACTCTCTGGGGCAAACATTAATGGAAGATTCGCACCATCTATATCTTTATTGCAGTTTCCAGTTAAAATGTTCTCGTCTATGCGGAAAACATGCCTTCCTGGAAATCCGTTTGTCCATCCTCTACCCGTCAAATCCCGAATGGTTGGCCCTTGGCTGTATGGGAAATAGTCATAGGATCTGGTGCCGTTACCAGCGTTAAAACCAACGAAAGCCGGGACACCACCTTCTCCCTTAAGAGTGTCACCACCAGCTTCTGTATGTGCGGTCCATTGTATGTTCAAGTAGTTGAATATACAGTAAGTTATCACTTCGTCAGTTGCCAGTATTATTTGGAATGTGTTTGTCTGAAAATGAAAAAAAAACAGATCGATTTCTTCAGATATAAATATTTCACTTTACTCACCGTAAATAAAGATTGACTAATACCACCAGCAAACGTCACGTTCTTCCACGTAGTGATAATCATGTGTTTTGGATCAAAGTTATCGGCGCCAATCACACCTTCTCTAACATCCCACTTGATCCTCTCGTACGCTTCAACGCCAAATTGATCAGTTCTAAACTGCAAATCGCGTTCCATCCTGTAGTAAACTCCCGGCCTCCTCTGGTCAACATCTTCGGCCCTTATTGATCCAATGCGACATTTACTCAAGAAGATCCCAATGAAGCTGGGATCGTTCACCGTTGGCCAATCCTTAACGGGGAACACCAACGGATAGCCACCGTAGTTTTCTGGTGGGTCGCTGAACTCTAAGTAACCATTCAACGATACTCTGGTGTAGTTGAAGCGGAAGCCGAAGAACGGCAATTGGAAGTTGAGGTTCTTGTGGATCGTTTGCGTCGAGGACTGGATGGCTCTTTGGAAATCACCCTCGTTATCGCTTCCTCCTTGGTCGAAGAACCAGTACATGAACTCTGCACGGATTTCACGCAGTCTCGCTTCCGTTATAACGTAGGGAATACCACCGGATCTTTGGGAACTTAATGGTGGGGGAGCATACCTTGACTTTAAGGAATCTAAAACAGTTATAATAAAAATAGTGTATTTATGTTCTTCTGTCTTCTTAATTATTGTGGACTTTAAGTTGCTATTTTTAAAGCAAATAAATGAAGATAGATATTATCAACCATTTCTAATGCTCAGTTCCAACACCTGCGAACTACCGCTTCTAGTACGAAGAAAGTAAAATTTTATTAATTGGCAATATGAATAATAGTTTAATATGTATATAAAAAAAATATTAAAAAAAATTACATTGCGAGATTAGTGAAGGGAGAATGAAAAACAGCGTAAGGCAAAGGGCAAACTTATTGCAATCAGGCAATATCTTCCAGTTGACCAAGAATACGAAATTATGATTTTTAATTCATTCTTATCGCACTCGATCAAACATTACAAATCTTCAAATATACATCATCGACGATTTCACCTAATCAACGCGTTGTTTACACACATGGCGAAACGTTATATATTCATCGAGATTAAAACTCTGTATAAACGATAAAACTGCTTATCTTATCGAAAAATACCTGTTATATTTTACTTGGAAAACGAACAAAGAGTATACTTGACTCACATAGTTTCATAAGAATAATAAAATTTTATTGAATCATTGACGGTATTGGAATCAGTTATTCCAATAGTAAATTAAATAAATCAGTTTGAAAAATGTCAGATTGAAAAGAGTACTAAACAGAATTTGTATGACGTAAAATCTAATACTTACCATAATTTGTATAATCTACATAATCAATTAAGTCTCCTTTCTTCTCTTTACTTTTTGGAGGTGCGTCGTCGTTTGATTCATTCGGCGTTTCGTCGTGTTCCACATGAGTTTCAGTTTCTGAAATGGGGGAAACAGAATTCAAATAATAATGTACAATACATTTTATCGTATTAAAAATTACTGTATAAATAAATCGTACGTTTTCGAGCTTATATTGAATAAATTGCGCCATTTTTATAGCTGTCAGCCATCTTGATTTTTTCTAGAATATTGTTTAAGCAAAAAGCAAATCCATAACGTAATTACTTTAATAATAATGATAGTAATTTTGTTTGTTATGTAAGAAAATTCCAGAATTCAATTGATCCTTCTACAACTTATGAATACATGTTATGTTATAAATATGTACATACATGTTTTGAAGCGTTGGAGCCGCCATGTTGTTTTCGAATGAATCATACAGAAAACGCCCAATTTTTTCCCCGATTGTTTTCAAGTAGTTTGGCAAATTCAAATAACATACCTGCTGGGTCCACCTCTGGTAAATCTACAGTTTCTACAACTTCATCTTCTGGCGGTGTTTCAGGTGTGGCGTCGTCATCTTGAGCAGATACCAGTGCTATTACCAAAAAAACGCAAACTAATAATTTCTTCCAGTCCATCTTCACAGAACCATTGGAAACAGTCAATTATTTTTTTCACCACTGGCCGAGTAACACTAGATATTCACACCTGTCCTAGACGGCCAAATATATTTAACTAACTGAGCAAACCTTCGATATTAGGCTATCGGGTAGATAATAAAGATAAAGAAACTAGGCTGCACAGGGATACATCTATCTCCTTTCTGTACTGCTGATACGGTACCTGTAAAGAAATATTTGTCACACTGATAAGAATTATTTACTTTAAACCATGGATGATTTCAGTTTTTGATAAACACTATAATATTTGTTCTATGTACGAAACGAACAAATAAAGAATGATGTGTGAATTGTGTCGATTTTGTAGATAACTTTTTAAAGGATTATTTCGTAAAGTTATTTAAGGAATAATGATGAATCACCATAGTCAACAAGACACAGAAGCAACATAGATACTATTAAATAAAACTTGCATTCCTGGATGAATTAAATCTGGTATATTTTTATACACATAATAATTCGATAACTCGATTTCCAAATGATACCTGCTTAATTTTCCACCCTAAATATGAAACCAATCAACCTAAGTTACATAAACGTCAAAATTGATAACTAAGGATCGCTTTTACAGCAAAAGCTCGAAAACCTTTAAATAATCGGAAAAGGATACATTTTAGGTATAGGGTAACTCAATACCGTTTAACGAGGATTTTAATTCTACATTCGATAAGATGAGATTATTTGGTAGGTGCCATTTAAAAAAAATTACTTTTTGTCATTTAAAGTTTTCTTATTTCAAAATTCAATTTTGTAAAGAATGTACGTAAGGATGTGCCGCCAGGTGTACTTCTGAAAAGTTTGATGTCTGAACTAATGGTTAATGAAGAATGAACATTATCGCATACGTCTAATCATGAAAATTCGATTTTTCAAAATGTTGCTACTGTTGCATAATTTTTGCGAACAAATTCAATATCTCGAAAACGATTAACTTTAGGTCTGGCAAAAGTATTACGAAAGTTGTTGAAAATTGAATGTAGATTAAGAAAAAAATTAAAATTCGGGTCATTCCATTTAAATTATCAAAGCTGTTGTCAACTTCCGGTATAACCGGAACCGCCAGCTTATTGAAAATATTTTTATCTTTTCAAATTTTCCAAATTGAAATCCAAATTTTCAGTGTACCAAATATCAGTTCATATTTAACTAAAGCATTAAAAAATGACTATTATTCTTTAATGCATTCTATTTATTTATCTATATTTTAATTTTAAATTAAACCACATTAGTTTAAATGTTTACACGTTTCGACTAATTCTAAACTTCAAACACTTTTTTCATTTTCTTTTCTTTCTTAGCAGCATTCACCCTTTGCCATTTTTTTCGTCCTAACTTTCTGTTGGTTAATAAAATATGAAAATAACAGCTTTTTTAATGGCAAAGCCCTAGATTCCATATAAAAACTTCTTTTTATCAAATATTTGCACAATTGGGTATCTGGTTTGCTTATTACTGCTCTAATTCAAAATTCCACTTTGCCCTTTTGTAATATTTTTTATTAGACGCTTAGATTTTTATTACAAGATTAGTATTCTTCTATAAATACTAATAGAAAATGTAATTTTATTTATACTTACGTTCAGGTAACCCACAATGATGCACTAACTAACAGATAAAAAAAGCTAACTTTCATTTGTTTTTGGATACGTTTTCGTTTAATTTGATTTGACGGTGGTGCCATCTATGAATGAAAATGCTAAAAACATCGTGGTGCAAAATTTTTAAAATGACAAATGAAGGATGTCAAACTGTCATGAATGGAAAAGCCAAAAATTCAATATTTTTTTTTTATTTTATTCGGTTAACATTTGGTAAATAAATTTATTGTAAAATTTGATTAATAAAACAGGTCTGTCACAGTGGTCTGTAGAAGTTTGGTAACAGTAAGAAACATTAGGATTTCCTTATCGTATTTTCATTGTTGCACATGTACTGGTAGTCACTGGTCATGAGCAAAGGAGGGAGGAGGTAAGAATATCGCATTGCGGCAGATTTCGAAATTTTTTTTTCGGCGGAGATTTGTTCTGGCGCCATTAGTTCAAAATTCGAAAATGTCACCCGTCAAATTTCGATAGTATTTGGCCCTGCAAATGTATCGATATCCACTCCAACCTGCAACAACGTTGTTTGGTGAAAGAATAACCGAGCTAAAATGGTGTTATGTCGCGGGTGAAGATCGAATTTTCTCTACCGCACGTAATTTTTGATGGACTGAGAGAGCGGCTTAGGGATTTTGTTGCTAAAGTTTTAGTGTGATGAACGTCAAATAACGAATTGGAAAATGGCGGAGCAAGAACTGAACGTCGACAACTTAATTCAGAGATTATTAGAAGGTAAGTTTGTTGATTTTATTATCGAAAGGTACCGTTCAGCTTAGGACAATCTCTCGCCGACCACTCTTAATGGCCTAACGCAGATATTCGCCATCATTCACCTGTCAAGTTAACACTCATGTTTTTTTTGCCAAAAAGAACTGCAAATTATTAAAAACGCCCACATTCACACTCTCAACCCTCTGTAATTCGTTGTCCGTGTTTTCTATTGTTTGTTTCGTGCTGCCAACGGGCTACCCGACACATTAACAGTTTATAAAATACAACAGGACCTACAAAATTGCGACCCCAAGAAGAAAACGACTTTCAAAGAGTTGTTTACAGCAGAAAGTAAGAGATCAAACCCAAAATCCCTTAAGTACTTAATGTAGTGTAGACCCTTTACGCTCGTTGACGTAGTATTGATCTAAACGTAACTATATGGCATTCATCGAGCTTCACGAAGCACCAACATTTTTACGTTGTAATCTTGTTGTTTTAGTAAGAGGATGTCGTCCAGGCAAATCTGTACAGATGACCGAGGCGGAGGTGCGCGGATTATGTTTAAAATCACGTGAAATATTCTTGCAACAGCCTATACTCCTCGAGTTGGAAGCTCCTCTAAAAATTTGCGGTAAGTCTAAATGATGTTTATTACATTTACGTTGTTTTCTTACATTAAATGGTAATATAATACGAATCTTTTTATTTCAAATCTAAGTAATTAAGGATCCCTTTAAATCTCAAAACATTCTTAAGAAAATCTACAATTATATAGTATGTGGTAGACCGAGCTCATTCGGGGTTTTTTCAGCACCATTGTGTGGTCAAAGGTCAAACTAACAGAGCTTTGACCACACGATGGCTCCGTTGGGCCATAAGCTATTATAATGAGCAAAAACTCATTTTAAATTCTTCAATCTGATTGGTTAACAGCTTGTTAACGATTTGTCCACTTGACAGATCGATGCTTAGGTAGGTTTGAAAAAATCATCAATCTTCGTTTCTGTTTTACTATCTTCATTTTTTTGTCAAAGCCAAATTTGTCAACTCCAAAAAAATTCCTAATTTTTTGGAGCTGAAGTGGGTGGATCACTTCTGCATCCTATTGTCTCCCAAGCCTTTTAAAGGCAACATCAATGGCTTTTAGTGTTTCCTCGTGGGAGGGTCCCGATGGAGGTTTCAAAACACAGTCTTCGACGTTTTCTTCCCCGCCATTTATATTGGTGTTTGAAAGAACTATCAATAATTTCTTCACCAGTCATAAGGGGGTATCCTTGGTCATTGGCATCGGAATTCAACCACTTTTTGAGAGATTCCAGTGTGTCAAGCACTTCAGCCACAAGTAGTATTTTTTCAATCGAAGACAATAAACAACGTTGTTAAGGTGGTGAATTACATAAAATCGAATCCCCTGCATTGTAGAATTTTTGTATCCTTATGTGAAGCTATTGATTCTGATTTTAAATGTTTACTGCTTCATACAGAAGTGCGGTGGCTTCCGAAAGTCCTCTCAAGATTTATCTCCTTGCAAACTGAAATATTATATTTTTTCGACACTGAATTTTCTGGAGTTGAATTTCTTAAAGAGGATAATTGGTGGCTGGAAGTAACATTTTTAAACAATCTTTTTGATAAATTGAACATAAAATTAAATTTGAACCTTCAAGGAGCGGCCGAAAATATCATTACAATTACAAACTGAAGTCGATCCTGTACACAAGGCCTCATTTTGTCTTCTAGAATTGTCAGAATTTTGGATTTCGCTTTGGAGCCAATATCCTCGATTAGCGACAACAGCCATTAAATCTCTGTTGCCCTTTGGGTCATCGTATCTTTGCGAATTATATATCTTAGCCCTTATGGAAATGAAATCAAAAAACGTGAGAGATTACAAATGATAAATGAGGAGTTATGTGTTTGTTTATATAATTTAGAGCCGTGTTTTGACAAAATTCTTTCTCAAAATCAATTGCATCCGTCTCATTAATAATATTATTATCTATTTATGTGCTTTATATCTCAATAAAATAATGTTATTTTATTGTTACTGCACCAAATAATTTGTTTATTCTTATTTATATTGATAAAATATATTTAATTTTCTTGGGATTTTTATTTGGTGTGCCGTGAAACAAATAGCCGTTTCCTAGTGTGCCGCAACGAAAAAAGTTTGGCAGGCACTGCATTAGAATAATCCACTCTTTGCTTGACGATTTTATATCCTGGGCGTGACATTTCCCTTTTGGATGTCAGTGTTTTAGAGGGTAAGCTTTTCCAACGTAGACCACTTTCATCTGCATTATAAACAAGCTCCAAATCGTAATCTTCTCGAATGCACTGGCAGATGAAGAGTTAGCACTTAGTTTTTCACCCTGAATATCAAACCGTTGGATGCCGCGACGAGATTTAAATTTATCCAACCCCCTTGGCTTACAGAAAATTTAAGATCACTCCCTTTTTTTTTATTGATGTATAAAGCTTTCTCACATACCAAGGAACCGCTGATTAGAACGTTTTTTTGGGAAAACCAAGATAATTAGCTAATCATGTTAATTACGATTTCAAAAACTGTAAATTGCTTACGCCATCATGTGTATTGCTAGTTAACAAGTGCAGTTTTGACCTTCCTTGTTACGGCCACATGCAAAAATTATCTGAATCTCTTAAGCTACCTTGCAACGTTAATATAGTGCCAACAACGAGATAATGATTGGAACAAACATTGGTCAACAAGTTCTCCTTTTACAGAACATAAATTAAATTATAAACAGACATATATGTTAAGGTAATTCATGAACAATGACCAGATATATGAAAAACAAAAGAATGAAAAGGAATAACAAAAATTGTGAACCTTATATTAAGCGTATAACTAATAGTGGCCTTTAAATTTTATAAGGAATTCGAAACAAATACTGCTATGTTAAAGTCAAATATTTGACTTTAATAGTAAAATATGAATTTCCATAACAGAAATATATTTGAATACAATAGAACTTCGATTATCCGTCAGGGATCGGGATCGGTTGGGTGACAGATATGAGAAAAAGACGGATAATAGAAATATGTATTTTATTTTTGTTTTTACAACATTATAGTACATATTACTTTCTAAAATAATCGGTAATGCTCTTCTGTTTTAATGTATGCCGACTTTTCTAGATTGCTACGTTGCGAATTTTACGCAATAATATTATTTGCACTGGCTCAGCTTCCTCTTGGTGTTCATACCAATCTAAAACTTTCGTCAACATATTCTCAGCTTCCTTGTAACTGATGATTTTGCTGTCCATCAAATTTTCTGAAATATCATCAGAATCTTCCAGTTCGTTGCTATAGCCTGTTTGAAGTACAAGCCAGTTCCTAACGTTATTTTCAGAAATGTTCTCATATCCTGGAAGGCTTCTAACTATTTGTTGCACACTGGAAATTGTCGGTTCTTGAACTTCCATTTGTTTCTCTGTTGTATTTTTTTCAGGTCATAGTTTATGTCCTGAACATATTTTTTAGTCCAAGAATGCTTGAAATGTCGTTCCAAGCTTCTGCGACATTGAATAATGCATCCTTTATTGTAAATGTCTTCCAGTAGTTTTTTAAATCTGCATCTGTTTCAGAAATGAGTCCTTGAACAAAAGTCTTTCTGTAGCGCCTCTTAAGACTTTCAATCACACCTCGGCCCATAGGTTGAATTAAAGATGTTGTATTTGCTGGTAAAAAGTGGCAAGTTATTTTGCCATCTTCTGATTTTAATTCTTCGATCGGGTGCGTTGGCTAATTATCCATTAAAAGTATCGCTTCTTCGGGTAAATTATTTTTGGAAAAATATTTCCTAATCTCTGGAAGAAAAGATGATTTAAACCAATCAATGAAAATGTCTTGACTCATCCGAGCACTTTTCTGGGCACGATATGTTACTGGCAACAGGCTAAAGTCCAAATTTTTGAAAGCTCGAGGTTTTCTGGCTTTTCCGATGACCAACAGGGGGAGCCTACGTTTGCCATTTGCATTTGCGCAAACCATAATCGTTATTCGCTCTTTCTGGGACTTGTATCCTGGAGCTGCAGTCTCCGAAGAAGAAGCCAAAGTTGATTTTGGAAGAGCCTTCCAGTTTAATCCCGTTTCATCACAGTTGTACACCTGACTGCGCGTTAATTGACGACATTTAATTTCTGCTTGAAGCTTAATGATGTGTTCTGATACAACAGCACTATTCTTCAATATGAAGCTTCCTTATTCCGTGGCGGTTTTTTTTCCAACCAACCCATACTGGCTTTAAATAAAGCATTACTGTTTTCTATTTTCTTGTTAAAATCCGACGCTTTCTGCTGAATGATCGGCCCTGACAATAGAATCCCTTGACTTCGCTGCTGTACAAACTAATAAAAAATAATGCGATCTAATTCATCATGACTGGAGAGTTTCAGGGTTTTTCTACGAGTAACGTCACCATCACTTGCTTCCATGATACTGATGTGATCTTCTATCTTATTAACGCACTGTTTTATACCATTAATCGTAATTCGCGGCACATTGTAAATTTTGGACAAACTTGTAGCTCTCTCTCCTTTTCTTATTCATTGAGCAATTTCAAATTTTGTTGCTAAATCCAACACTACAAGTTTTCTCTTTTCAGACATTTTCGTTTTTATGTTTTTGTATTTCCAGCACAAACTGTGAACGACTGAGTGAGCATTAATAATGCTGTCAACGGCACTTGTTATTTGTTTGGGATATGTTGTTCAGACCATTTTTTGGCAAATTAAATTCTTAGAAAAGTCGAGGGCACTTATGATAACAGAAGGTGACGAATAATTGAGTGACGGTTAATCGAAGATCTACTGTAAATAAATTTTCAACCACATAATGGCTCAAGGTTTTGAAAATACCGTTTTTTTTTCAAAGCCAATTGAACTGGGGACGGCATATGGACAAGTGATTTTAATCAGTAAGATCAACACTGATCATTCGAGGGCCTCAAATTATCGGCCAATTACTTAATTACACTGCGCTTGGGAAAGCTGCTCGCGAAGATGTTTCTTAACATTGCTGCAATGGCTGAAAACAAGATTCTTTCACACCAATTGGATTCAGCATCAAGCCCTCAACGTTTCTTCCTGTCACAGCAGTTTATTCAATGTTCAAATTGCATGTCTTACCATCTTATCCTCTGCATAATCTCTCTCATCTTGTAGAATATCTACTATTTTGCTGTGCAGCAATACTTTCTTCCCACCAAGGACATTTCCTTCTCTTACTAGAGGCAACTAAGTCCTAAAACTTCTCCAACCTATCAAGTACATATCTCGGAGTTCAGATTCTAATAGCATGGTTAATCTCAAGAAGTTAGTAAACATCTGCAAAAATCGTGGCATCAATGTGAAAACTGCTGCAATTATTTATAAATCTCTTTGTGCACCTATCTTGAATATTCAATTCAATTCTTTATTTGCACTGTAGAGAATTAATGTTTTTTAAGCTGAATTTTCGCCTTCCCATATCGCACATTTTTCTTTCTTTTTTTAATACAGGCGATATTCACGGACAGTATACCGATCTGTTGCGTCTGTTCGAGTACGGGGGGTTCCCGCCGGAGGCGAACTACCTGTTCCTGGGCGATTACGTGGACCGCGGGAAGCAGTCGCTCGAGACTATATGCCTCCTCCTCGCGTACAAAATCAAGTACCCGGAGAACTTCTTCCTGCTGCGCGGCAACCACGAGTGCGCCTCCATCAACCGCATCTACGGCTTCTACGACGAGTGCAAGCGGCGCTACAACATCAAGCTGTGGAAGACGTTCACCGACTGCTTTAACTGCTTGCCGATCGCGGCCATCATCGACGAGAAGATATTCTGCTGTCACGGCGGCCTCAGTCCCGACCTGCAGGGCATGGAGCAGATCAGGAGGATCATGCGTCCGACGGACGTGCCAGACACAGGTAAGGTCGTAGGTTGGTGTGAAAATTTTCATACAAATCTTACTACCATATTATTAATAAAAGCCCACTATATAATAATTTTGTATGAGGAACAAAGGAAATATAAACACAACCAGAACAAATGCTTAGAGTATTTGGATATATAGGTAAACATCCAAATACTGAAAAATCAGGAGATATAGTATGCTTTGAAAGTTAAATGGTATTAGTGATAAACTAATCATTATTTAAATAGAAGTGGACTACATGATCTGTTCTAGAAATTTGTAAAAGTGACAAAGGAGTTTTAATTTCATGTTTACCCTAAATAATTCCTAACAAATAATTACTGAATTTTAAAGTTTCAATTCATATTTGTTGTTGCTAAAACGTACATCCTTGAGTAATAATCGCTTTTCTTTGGAAATCAAAATAAAACCAATATTCCGTTGCTACTACTTTCTCTCGCAGGACTTCTGTGCGATCTCCTTTGGTCAGATCCGGACAAAGACATACAGGGATGGGGCGAAAACGACCGCGGCGTATCCTTCACGTTCGGCGCGGACGTCGTCAGCAAGTTCCTGAACCGCCACGACCTAGACCTGATATGTCGCGCACACCAGGTCGTGGAGGACGGCTACGAGTTCTTCGCCAAACGACAGCTGGTCACCCTGTTCTCCGCGCCGAACTATTGCGGCGAATTCGACAACGCAGGCGGCATGATGAGCGTCGACGAGACACTTATGTGCTCGTTTCAGGTATGATCGATTTCGGTTTGTTTCTCGCATGTCGCGTCACGTGTTTAATTCGATAAATTTACGAGACTTGAAATTAAGTAGAAATGAGAAAATAAGTCTATAAATAAATTTTCCGATAGAGAACCACGAGAAACTCAATAATAACAATTAGAGTTACTTTAATTGCAAAATATCTGATCTAAACGATAGAGGACTTGAAAAATATTATATCTTTTCACTTGTAAAAGATGGTCTTTTTCCCATGTTTTTCTTTGTGCAAAGAGTTTAACCTTTGAGCGGGCGCATCCATTCCAACGCATGAGCGGACGTGGCGTACTGAGTGCGCCACCCATTTTCCACAAATTGTAACCCTTTTTCACAGCAAAACTAAAGTGTTTTGCAAGTAAATTTTTCGTAAATTCCACATGTAACTGTTCTTGATCCTCCACAAAGATAACTTCGTAATGGTTAACATTGAATGCTGAAGCTGCTTCTATTGAAAGCAAAAGATCTCTAAAAACTGGGACTTGGTATACAACAATGTATACGCCTAAAGTAATAAAGATAAGAAAGTGTATAGAAAGGAACAGGGCATCGAACCGGAACTGAACCGAAAACCGGAAAAAAAACATTATTTTGGTCGGAACGAAAACCGGAGCTGAACCGAAAAAAAATATCGGTTTATTTCGGTTCGATGCATGTTCAGTCATTTTGTCACCAACTTTACTCCTCCGATGCAACAAACTTCACTCCTTCCTAACTGTAGCTACTTCACCCACCGACTTACTTTCGCTCGCGTTTCTTAGTGTTTCTCATACTTAACCTCACCTGATAATGTTCTGATATTGATTTACTGATAACGCAAGTACCTATGTATTAATTTTTAAAATCGATTTATTCTGTGTACTAATAGCACTTGTCTATGTTTTTGTTCAATAACATAATAATTGAATAAAATACACCAAAATCCGTTTTTCAAGGTTTATTTTTACACAGTTTAAAAAATCCCCAAACGCACACAAATTTTGTTTTTATATGTTTATTTTTAAAAAAGCGCGGTTTAAAAAAACCGTCAAATGGGGGATTCCCCTAAAATTAAGGCTTAGATTTCAGTACATCCGACAATTCGAATAGTATACATATTCTACACGAGCGGAAAGTTTGCCCACGAACCGAAGGTGTGTGGGGGGACCGCGAGTGTAGAATATTTTCCATATAAAATATACACTGAGTATTTTTACACTTTTTTAAACTATTTTAAATTGGTTTTCTGAGAAACCGATTTAGCATGTAAAAAAAAAGTTTTCGCGATTAGCGAGTGAGTGAATAGTCCGTCCTATGGCAGGATGCCCAGAAAAAAAAAGAAACCACGAAAAATTTTCCACATTTGTTTCAGATTTATCTTTTTACTCTCGTATAAAGAGAAAGTAATGCATTCGGTCCAAATTTTGACGGTCAGATTTTGATATATCTGGACGAATTATGGTATTCTAAGACTAATGGTACCATTTTAGGCCTTTCGTCTGTCCGTTCGTCCGTCCGCCTGTAAGATATATAGTTTGTGGCCTGCAGATCTGGCATTTCTAATCCTTGTAGGTAAAAAAGTTTCAAACAAAAGCTTCATGGTTTCAGTCCTTCTCTTTTCTCTATGTATTTTCATATATACAGGATGTTTCATTTCTTCAAGACGCTATGCAACTTCAGATTTTTGATGGGAACGCCCTGTATATTATTACATTTTTTATTTTATTTTATTATTTAGTCTATTTTATTAAACATATATATGTCCTAAGTCGCACCATTTAGAAGTTACTCCTAAAATAGATCGGTGGGTTAGCAGAGAGAATGTCATGTGAGTGATCACACCCACTCATTTCAATTTTGCTGAATTTACCAAATTTTGGTGATTTTGATGTTTTTCTCGATTTTGTGGAGTTCATCTTTGTCACTTTTACTGAATTTATTGACTTTTAAGGGATTTTTCCACTTTGTTATATGACAATCTTACTTTATTTTCCGCTTGTGAGTTTTGTTTTAAATTTGATCAAATTTGTTTTATTGTATTTAGTCAAATTTGTCACATTTTGTCAATTTTGCTGTTTTTTCCGATTTTATGAATTTTGTTGTTTTTGCCAGTTTGCCAACTTTTGAATTTGTCAGTTTTTAAAGATTTTTTCCAATTTTGTAGAATTTGTTAATTTTACCTTTTCTTTTTACGCCAATGTTGTCAAATTTATTGTTTTTTTTCGGTTTTGTTGAATTTGCCAACAAATTATGGTAATTTTGCATTAAAT